>JAHWXV010244109.1:0-50594 GCA_024586415.1 Phrixothrix hirtus | reverse complement strand
TTACACAAACGGAACTCCAATAATTTACATTTGCCAACGAAATGCATTAAATTAATACGAATTTTATAGAGAATTCATAAGTGAATTTTAAATCGTTACAAACATTATTAAATAAATCAGTTTTGTTCGAAATTAAAATATATCTACAAAATTCTTGTAACGGCGTAAGTTTTCTATTTATTAAACAAAACTTAAGTTACCGGTTATTTTTATTACAGTAAAAGTGCCATTTACCCAAGACAGGATGCTTTCTAATTTCCATAATTTTAATTTTAATTAGAACTGTAAATTAGTCATGTAACTTTTTCATAAATCAATTTTTATTTTAACCTAAAAATTTGACATCTAAACAAATGCACATGAAATATTAGGGAATTATGTACTAATGTGCGACATCGCGTTAATTTGGTTACCACTCATAAATGATTACGTGGGGTTCGGGATTACATGAAAGCACTGTACAAATAACCGGAACTTTCAAAATAGTTTTGGGAAATTATTTGCTTCAAAGTTAGTCCCTGAATTTTATTTTGAATTTAACACTTGGTTATTAACTATTGCAAATAAAAGGGATTGTGATCATGGGTTGCATGTTGCAGATTGACTTAATGATATTGTCATAAATCCAATATGGATTGCATAGACGTGATCTATCAATTGATGGTGACCTATTCACGCTGAGGAAGCGTCTGCAAGAAGTTCTTTTGAATAAGTTAGGTATTCCTCCGTCAACGGAGTATCCGTTTACTTTTGCTAAGGATTTCGGAGCCATTACTGATGATTTGGCAATTGTAGAGAAGGAAGTAAAGGTTATCAAAGAGCACTTAGCTCAATCTAAAATATCCGAAATCGAAACTTTATTAGCCGTTTTGTGTCTTCGAATCCGACGTATGACTCGGAGAGATTGTTAAAAGCTGACTTTATGGTAAGTGATGAACAAATACGAGGAACTTTCGCATAGTCTCGTTCCTCAAGTGGCCTTGTCAGAATTAGAGAACCCGGTGAACATGGTTAAAAGGGCGCCAATAATTTATTGTGTAGCGCGACTGGTGTTACGCTCGACGACGATGCTGGCGTCCCGGTGGCTTCTCGGAGGAGTGGGGTCCGCGACAGATTTCACCAGCACGTCCGCGCTCTAAGGAAAAATGCTGGAAATACGTACAAGGTTTGAAGGATGGGCGGGGGGTCACTGCTCCTTGTTGGCCGTATAATGAATCGAGCTGACCTTCGGGACAGTGAAAAACGGTTCCGTGACATATAACTGAGTTGCCCCGGATTTGCCTCATACCTGGACACAAATATTAGTATGAATTAAGACCGTGGCTAGAGGAGGGGGTACCTTGACTAACACATGTCCCCTGAAATATAAAATAATCAAAGTTAACTTATTCTAAGTGTAAAATGAAAGTCCAATTGGGATTAACTATTTATCTGTGTCTAAAGAAATGGCTTATTCAAAATACACAAAAACAATGACAGGACACACAGTGTCCTCTCCGGTTCTTGAATGCGCCTAATTCAAGAGTTACGGAAAGACTAATCAATCTACAATAAATTAAAATTATTGTCTAAATATACTAGTCACAGTAAATACGGGTTTGCGTCCATAGTTCGGACAGGAACTATGCACTGCCGGGCACCCCTCAAAACGGGAATGATTTAAGCTGGGCTCTACAATATTCGGTAGCCGGGACTATATTACACCGGATTCCCGCCGCCGATACACGATGACATATCGCATACGCCCTAACAGGCAAACGATATTGAAGCAAAGAAGCAATAAGTACCTTTGTTGTGGTCGACGTTTCACAGGACTACTCGCTTACCCAAAACACCAAAATCGTCAGTCGTGACTTTTGCACGTTCCTTCACTCGCAGAGGGGACTCACAAGTCTGATGAAGCTGCTAACGGGTGGAAAAAGGCTGGTAATTTCCCAAAAGCCCACTATTTGATTTCTCAGGACTGTAATTCCGCCACACTTACTCTTGAGGAAACCTTAGACTCACCCCGAAAACTTCAAAAATCACTCACGCACGACCAACTTTATTGCGTACGATCTTCGCGTGTTTTAATGCCACATTCAGGTGGTCTCACGACGAGTTATTACAAATTATATACATTCGTAATTCGTAAGCGTGGAAATCGGTTGCAACCGTCACTTTATTTTCTTAATAATCTTTAATCGCCACGAAGAGAAACAACACGTCTCTCGTGTTCGTTCCGACCGATTCTATTTATTTTTCATAGCCCTGACAAGCATACGTTTACCGTACACGTACGGCGGTAAATTCAAATATTGACGCGGACGCCAACAAAACCCGAGACACTAGATTTTTATGGTACCCCGCAATTAGTGGCACGTTGAATATTGGATTTCTCATTACTACAATGAAATAAACTCAAAATTACGTAAAAAGGAAACATACGAGGTCGGTCTGATTAGTTAGGTAAATAACATAGAGATGGCGCCAAAATCTATGCATGCGTGTTATTTATCACATTTATCATATGTTATAAGACAGCTATCAAAGTTTCAGCCAAATACGCTGCGCCCTTTGTCCTTTGCAGCTTTTTAAAGTAAACGTGTTACGTTGTTTTATGAATATGGACAAAAGAGAATTTCGTGCTGTAATTAAACACCTTCATATCGCCGGGAAAAATCCAAAGAAATTAAGAAAGAGTTAGATACTGTTTCGGAGAATCTGCGTCATCATTTAAGACTGTTTATTTCTGGGTGAACGAATTTAGACGTGACCCTACAGGTACCGAAGATAAAACAGGATCAGGATGTCCGCAAGAGGCTACCACTGACGAAATGGTCACCAAAATTCATGATCTTGTTTTAAATTATTGTCGATTAAAGTTCGTGTGATAGCAGATACTATAGATACTATATCTACAGAACATGTTGGTCATACCTTACATGAACATTTGGGCATAAGAAAGCAGATGGGTACCGTGTCTGTTAACTGTGGATCAGCAACCAATGCGCGTAACAACTTCCGAGTACTGTTTGGCCATTTTGAAGCATAATCCCGCCGAATTTTTGTGTTGGTTTATTACCGTTGACGAAACGTGGATATAGCACTATACTCCAGAAACAAAAATGGGCAAAAGTCGGTTGTAGTGCACTGAAAGAAACAAAAGTGGTTCCATCAGCTAACAAGGTTATTGCCATCGCATTTTGGGATGCTTTATAGATTATCTACAAAAGGGCAAACCAATCACAGGCGAGTACTATGCGTCGTTATTGGACCAGCTTATTGAAAAAATAAAGGAAAAACGACCCCATTTGGCAAGAAAGAAGGTGTTATTTCATCATGACAATGCAACGGCTCCATTCATCGAACATTGTCACTGCAAAATTAGTTGAATTACAATTCAAAATGCTTTGTTCTGAACCTTACATTCTAGATTTGGCTCCATCTGACTTTTTCTTGTTTCCAAACTTGAAAAAATCGCTAGGTGAAAAGAGATTTTCATCTAATGAGGAAGTGATTGTACAAACATATAATTATTTTGAGGCGTTTAATTCGTCCTATCATAATGAAGGCATTAAACGACTTGAACATTAGTGAAACAAGTGCATCGAGTTATAAGGGGACTATGCCGAAAAATAAATGTAAAAAACTTGAATAAAGTACGCTATTTTGTACTACTTACCTTAGTTTTCAGACCATCCTCGTAACTAAATGCATGTCAATAATTCAAAACTAGAATAGTCATTGAAAGATATTTAATTACGCATTACTATTATTAATGTTGATGTTGCTGACTTTACTAACTTTTTGACTTAAATATGTTCACTAGTTGTGTACTCGTTGAAAATTAGCTTACCGTGCTCGATACAATCTCGTTCAGCGTAAAATGGAGAATTGCATTCTGAGCTTCAATTGCAAGTATTCTGAGGACTACGCATTTTAGAAAAAAAGGTTTTTAGGATTTCCTTTTCTTACACGTTATATTTCATTAATATACTCAAGAATAACAAAAAAGAAGTTTGGGAAAAAATTACGATTGGGAAGCAGCGGTCGTTAGAGTTTGAAATGTAATGCGACAAAACCTGTGACTGCCACGCTAGAACGTCCAGAATATAACCAACGTGCATGAAATAAAAGTATCAGGCTAAAGTCTGGTCATTTCGGAGGCCGGGATAGACCGATGCATCGTAGTCTTAAATTGAAGGGGCGGAGTCAGCCTCAGCTTCATATTTCAGGGGACGAATTGTAGAACGAAAATTTGGAAACAAAATATGTGCATGTTGTATATAACCGAAAATTTAGTTATTTGACGGTAAAGGTGTTCAAGGTCGTTGAATTTATAATTCGTGGAATAGAACGCTAGAACTTTTATTTTAAATTCCTGAAAGAACACAATTGGTTCAGAAAGTTCAGAAAAGTAAGGAATATAGAAGACAAGAAAATAAATTTATTTAATCCTTGTAAATACGGTTTCAATAGAAATAATCTGTGGTATATTTCTGTAATTATTTAAAAATTTTAAATCTCGCGTTCTAAAAATAATATGGCGTTCAAACAATTACTTAAAATTTCCGAAGTAATTTCAACAATAGACAGATTTGGTTTTGGGACAATCATATATTACAAACTCGCGTGCCCTGCTAAAATATAAACATTTATGGTAATAATGCATATCGACGGATACCTAATTGTAATTGACGTTTGAAGCCTAATCGTAAATGCCGTCAAAAGTAATTCAAATGTTTGTCAAAATTGGCGGTTTTGTATTTTATTAAATATTATGTGCCACGTTCTTAGAGAACGCCCTGTATGTTTAAATTCTTTCATGCAATATTTTAAATTCCTTTAATTCGGTGTTACATTTACACATCAATTTTGTATAATTTATATTTATTTAAATTAGTTGTACAAATAGGGGATACGCCACTGTATAGCTTAAAGGATACAAAATTATTTATTTAAACGATGCACGAGTCGTTTAGGAATTTCTGTAAGGTCACGATATTTAACACCATCTTACAAGCAAAGAGACGACGTGGCGCCCTGTTCTTTCTTACATTCTTTTAGGAACACGAAGTAGCGCAGATTGCGACGACGACAACCTTGACGTCAGTCCTACAACCCCTGACTAACAAAAAATCCTCCCGGACAATACGTTTTATTTACGTTTGTTAATGCCGCAACTTTTGGCTACCACGTACCAACCGCGCAATCTGGTCAAAAGGCATGTAACATATGATTCACCTTATTACAAAATGTAATAATTTATTCAGGCATATTTAAACAAGCGTTAATTGAAAACTTAGTGGATGTTACTGGTATCTACATAGTGTGAAATCTACATATAGGCCCGCGGCCGTTTTACATGTCTAGAGCGCAATATGTGCGAACTAAATCATAAAGCTAAAATTTTAGGAGTAATCAGAATTAATTAAATAACATATTTGTACATCGTTAAAATTTTACAAGAAAACAGATTCCTATAAAAGAATAGTTAGAATATTTAAAATAATGTAATTGCTTTTGACGCGTCAAAACATAACATATAAAATCTAAGAAATAAATAGTTTCGACAAATAAGTCGTCGTAGAATGAAAAGATAAATTTAATTTAACATCAAACTTAAATGAGATAACTTACTCGTAACTTGTGCTTTATGGCAGAATAGGGTTGCTGTAGTTATCTTCATACAGTCTAGGAGCAGGAAGCAACGCCAACCGACAGTTTATCCACCCATCGGCTACCGAAATGGCAGAAACTGTCGGTACATCAAACTATGGATACCAAGGGCATTCGTGTTCTAGATGACTTTGTCAACTCCGTCACGACGTAACCAACCATCCGTTGTCTTGCGATACCAGCACGGTGAATTTTCATGTAGAATATCAAGGGTAAGAGCCGACTTTCGCCGTGAATCCAATCCTAGTGTAAGAACTATAAAAATGTAAGGAAAACCAAAGTAAGTATTTACAATACCTAAATAAATACGAATATTAATCTTACCCCATCGTAACTGAGTTATATATACAAAAAAAAAATTCAGTAACAACAGTTTATGCGGAAAGAAGTCTATACACTCAACTTTATAATCGAAGTTCAGTTCTAGAGACTGTTATGCACCTGGAATAAATATAGACGTTATAACACAACCAAAAGCAACTTTTATATTTTGTAGTACATAAACACTAAAGTGTGCTTTACCCAATCAAATCTTAAATTTAATTCAAATACAATATCTAAAATTAATTTGCATTTAGGAAATTAACATGGGAATACTCAAATGGACAAAACTAGAGTGCAACCTAAAAAATAATGTGACCGTTCTGGGAAACATTTTATTTCACCTAAACATTAGAATTAAGAAAGAACGCTTAATCCCGACTTAAACTTACCTTACATTTATAATTATTGTATCTTTCTCCTGCAAACTAATCTTTAGTTGTGATTATTAACATTAAATTTGATCCACTTTATGTGCCTTACACCTTTATGAGTATTGCTTGAGTATCGCCATACAATTAGTGACAGTTTTCACTCTACGAGATCGTGTAACAGAGTGAATACTAGTCAAACAAATGTCAAAACTTCCTAAACTATAATTAATTGAACAATTTGAACGTCGTCCGTCATACCTACATATTCTTAATGCGCAAATTAGGTATATATTGAGACGTCTTGTCGCTTTTAATACCCTTAGTATTATATCAAAAATTGCTTTGGTAATTCGTTTTCTCGCTTGAACTCGCATACCAGCGTAGTGTAACAATAATCATTTTAGTGATTACGATCACAGCTATCCCAGACATTAGTCGGCAGTTTTATTAGTACATTTAGCAACTAATGCTCTAAACAGACAGAACGGCTTCAAATTGATATTAATTAGAAATTCTGCATGAAAACAACAAACATGCTTCTGTGATCGCTACTCATTCGCTTTGATACAAATACTTAAAACAATTTAATTGCTTTTACACGCGTCAAACTAAGAAATAAATCGTTTCGACAAGTAAATCGTCGTAGAATGAAATAAAATAAAATAAATTGTAGTGTCCGAAAATCTCAACGAATTATAAATTTAATTTTACAGCAAATTTAAATTAGTTTCTGCCTTATGACAGAATAGGGTTACCGTAGTTATCTTCGTGTCCTCCAGGAGCAGGAAACAACGCCACTAATAGTTTACTCACCAACTACAGAAAGTCAAGCAAGTTGCAGCACATCGAACTATTAGTACCAAGAGCATCCATGTTTTAGCTAAGGTAGCGATACTTATGTTAATAAGATGACGACGTCAACTCTGTCGCGACATAACGAACCAACCATTGTCTTGTGGTGGCAGTACGTGAATTGTCATGTAGAATGTTGATTCCCGCTTGATGTAAAATATCAAGGCTAGGAGCCGACTTTCGCCGTGAATCTAATCTTGGCGTAAAAACTATAAAAATGTAAAGAAAACCAAAGTAAGTATTTACAATACCTACAATATCAGTGCTCTGAATACAGACAGAATGGCTTTAAATTGATATTGATTAGCAATCCTACATAAAAACAACAACCATGCTTCTCTGATCGCTACTGATTCGCTTTGATACAAAAGAGCCTATGTATATTTTAACATACGAGTACGTTTTTCTTATGTCACCAATTCGGCAGCCTAGCCGATGAGCACATTCAACCATCCTTCCTTCTATTCTCTAGTATTCTGGTGGTACCGCGTCCTTATTTTTAATATTTTCGTTTCTCGCTGAGATGTTTTAAACAAGATGCCGCAGTAATAACAATAAGTTATGTCGGAACAACTCAAATATAAGTACTGTTACATTCAAAATAATGGTTAATATTCCCAAATATATGACAAGATGTTTCAATTACGGATTTCACGTTCTAGCGAGGTACATTGGGTACTTTGAAGTGTATCAGGTCCTTATCAAATACAGGTGACTGAAATTTGAACTTGAAATCCTAGTGGGAAAGCAATGTTCTATAATTAATGAAGATCGCATTTGTTATGCAAAACAGCAAGCAGACTTTCTATGACTAACTCGCGAATAATTATAATGTGGGATTAGCTTATAGAAATTTCAGTGTACAGCTATTTAGAGTTTGTGTTTTACACTTATTATCATACTTAAACGTAAACAAAATCTATTATCTATTCACTATCTGCTTTACTTTCACAAAAAATTAAATTGTATTTATCATTTATAACAACAAAATCATCGCGTTGGCCCAGCGTTGTCTACCTTAACTATATGAACCAATTCAATTATATGACCGACCAAAAGAGTTAATTCTCATTTCGTTCTTTTGTCGGCGACACAACGATCCTAAACTTTTGAAGAAATACTCTACATACGATGCCTATAAATTGATCTTGATATTACTGCAAATTGCTTCAACCAATATCTGTATCATAAATGAGTCAATTTCGGGACAACGGCAGAATAAAGTTTAAAAACAAAATGGCGCCTATATTAAAGCAACCTTAGTCCTATCATGTTATTAATTTTAACGAGAAGCATTAACGAACTTTTCTGGATATAAAACCATCTCAAATGACTCCCTCAAAAAGGACGTTACAGAACATGAGTAAAAATCGGGAAACTGCAGCTAATATCCCCCGTTTTCTTCTCTAACTTTCACAGGGTGGAGTCAGCTAACATTTGGCAGCTATCGCGTCCGGGACTTAATTTTAGCATTACGTGAAACTTCGATATTCACATCAACGTGTAGCAGCCTTGCTAGTTCTACGCCTTCAAACGCTCACTTCAAGTTTTCTTCAACTAGTTCAATGTATTTAGAATAAAGGGGACGTTTCTTGTTAGCGTCTAGTTTTTTAAATCAATCTTACAACTTTCACCAGTGCTGTTTTGAAACGGTTCAAAGCGTGGTCTCTGAATTACGGGATCAGAAAAAATTATTTATATATTCGCAGCCGGGATTGCTCGTCGGATTGGGCCGGTTCGGTTTGGGCTTCAGTTGTCGCTGGAGTCCTCCCTTGTAACGGTTCGCAGCCGGTTATCCTAAATAGTAGAAAGTTATGTGTTAACATGGAGAGACCCTCGAAAGAGGTCGCGACTTCTTATGCGAAACGATCTTTTCACAATCGTATATTTAATATTAAAGTTGGGGGGAAATAACAAGATGTATAAAACCTTGAAAGGTAATTTTATTCACAAGAACGAAAATTATAACTCAAATTAATGCTTTCGGATGTTTTGCACATATTTACAAAAACGAATAATAATAAGTATAAATAAAAATAATTCTGGCTCGTTAAGATTAAAAGCTTTCAGGGTAAAAGAATGCAATCACTTTGTGTCCCTTGCAAGGAAGCGCGTTCGAACGGTAGAAATTTTATGTTCGCCTGTTACTTGTGAATTTCTATTAAACAAGTTCAGTATCTTTCCAGGTGCGAAAGGGGTCACGTCGCTTGCGTACGTGCTCCGTTCGTAAACTGACTTATGCGGTTCATGCAATGATTTCTTAGTCTGCTCGCGACCGATCCCACTAGGCAGACGAAGGCATCATAGGGGATGCTGGCGTGAAACTGGCTCTCGCTACAAAGACAGCTCAGAGTTCGGACTTTAGAGACGCTTACATATTCGCTACAGAATCAATACGACGTGCGAGCGTTCTAGTTATGTTTTATTATCGAAAGCCTCCCGCTACATAGCAACATGCATGCTTTCGACAATAAGTTATACAGGATCTGGTAATAAAAAGAAGGTTCTCACCCCTGCGAATGTCTGAACTAATTTCGCAGTTTTAAATTCTACGACAACGGTTTTGAAATTATAATGTAGTTAAATCGAAGCGGATGGTTTGTGTTCTTTGCAATTAACAAAGCGCTTTTTGATATAATAAAATTATCTCGGCCTTCGTGGCGGATATATGTCTATTCTATATCGACAGAATGACGCGGTGTCAGCTCGAGTATGAGATGACAAGAGCTGTCTTCTTTTGCTGAAAGCTTCGCTCTTTTATAAAGGAATTGGCTACATCGCTGTGTGTCCCTCGAACGTTTCTGATAGTAGCTCTGCAGTCTTACATTTATTAATAAGCATATCGCTTATATACTTTGATTAACAATTTATTTATTTCGTAATATTGCGCAATTCCAATTACTATTCTTTAGTTAATTACATTCGGTTTTTAAAAATTGCTTTATGTTTGTTATTTATTTCGGTAGCAATTTTTATTCATATTTGAACGGTTATTTCATACTTTGGTTATTGTGTAATATTTCGTTATCTTTCAGTTTTACTTAATTACATTTTGTATACATGCAGTTTAATAAACAATATTTATTTGAAATTACTTCGCGGTCAATCACTCACGGTTCACTTCTTATTGTCTTTTAAAATGTCTTATCAAACTAATCTTCTGGCAATTTATTGGAAACGTACGACGCACGTATTTGTAGTAAATTGGATTTTGCGTCGCTTTTACACATTAACATATTCCGCTGGAAATGTTACAGTTTTTATCTTTGTTTTACGCATGTACCTAATGACCGTTTGTCTCCTACGCAATATTAGTTTGAAAGTCCTAGTTATACTACGTGAAAACATTGCTTATTTTTTATTACGGCTCTGGTTGATTGTAATGTGAGTTTAAAATACAGTTTGAAACACCATTTTAAATGGATACCTGCAGGAATAAAATTATGAAGACAACGGTTTTAAAAGAATCTAAGAAATTCGATTACTTTGAAAAATGGCATCATTTTTAATATAAAATTATACCTTTAAATGTTAAAATTGATTATACAATTTTGAATGTATAAAACACTGGCTTGATTAATGATAAACCAGTATGGAACTCTTATAACCAATACGATAATCATTTAAAATGAAAAGTATATACCTTGTGATCGTAAACAGTTCGTAAATTGTGAAACTGGCCAAGAGGTGAGCTACATCGTACACCCATTGCATTACTGGATGGAAATAAGCCCATGCAGATTTTGAGACTGAAATTTGGTGCGGGTTTTTCTTCAATTACTAATTAATTTTTTACATATTTCGGTGTTTTTCTATAACTTTTATATATATTTAATCCCAGTTATTGGGAAACAAGCACGCGTCTAATAATATGAAACTAAGAGGAGCCAGTTACCGGATTGTCAATAGAAATTTGAGATGTAATTATTCTCTAACAAGGCTTTTCCTCTGCCATCACAAACAGAGCCAAGTTGAACTAGTTCAAAAGCTAGTAATTGTTAGAAATATACCGTACCTTTATCGTTGCTATGTATTGAAATTAAGTTTCAAAATTTGATTATTTAACACATAGTTTCAATGAAAATTATAGGAAACTATACCATGCAGATTAATTGTTACAAAACATCTCTCCGTTCTGTTTCTTTTTATTTTTTATAATTTTAACCGATTTCATAACTTTTTATTCCAAATTATCATCTTTTCAGTAATCTATTTTGGAGAGGTCACTTTATCAGTTCTCAAAGGACGAATTAGAAACATAAACACCCATTTATTAGTGTTGCTTAGAATGCGGAAACATTTGGATTAAGGCAAACATATTTTGGTCTTAACACTAAGGGCAAACTCATTAGTTATTGTAATCAAACAGCGTATTTCTGATTAGATTGTTTCGTGACTTGTAACTATTATAGAAATTATTCTAGTTCATAGAAATGTAAAGTGAGGTTGGAATAATATAATTGGCTACCATAATAGCATATAAAACACTTAACCAAAATCATTGTTAAAAAATTTAAATTTAGAAAAAACTTGGAAATAATTATGGTAATAAAAACATGAATTACTTATCTGATCCTAAAATTACAAAATATTCGAAACAAGAAAGAAAATTTAACTGCTTCTACAGAATACAAGTTTAAAGTCTTTTTTATTAAATTTGATATGTAAAACGGCAAGGAATTATCATAAGCAGTGGCTGTACTTAATTAATGGAATTTATGTTAAAACCAAGGTTTATGTCTTTAAAGTTAGCTGAAATTTAAAAAATTTTGTATCTAAAATAGCTCTAGGTAGCTTAAAAATATACATTTGGGTGGAAGGGTATACCCAATTTGAAACAAAAATATACGAACGGCTGTCATTAAGTAGCCAGCTTAACCAGATCTTAGCAGCAACAATCGTAAGTGTTTATCTTTGCCTGCTTTATCAGCTTTAATTATATTTTATAATTTAGCAAATTTTGTGACAAAAGAACAATTTTTAATTGAGCAACAGTAGTCAAACTAAATGTTAACTATACATTTACTTGGCTTACAATTTCTTATGCTTGCCTCAGAACGCGTTTGTCAGTAGATTAATGAACAAAGACTGTAACATTTCTAGCGAAATATGTTAAAGTGAAAGAGCGACGCGAAACCCGATTTGCAATAAATCACGTGCGTCTTACGTTTCCGCGAAAATACCAGAAGATTAAGCTGATAAAACATTTTAAAAAAACCGTAAGAAGTTAGCCGGGAGTGAGTGACCGTGAACCAATTTAAAATAAATAAATATTCTTCAATAAACTGCATGTAAATAAAATGTAATTAATTAGAACTTAAGGATAACGAAATATTACGCAACAATTAAAGTATTAAGAAATCGTTCAAAGTGAATAGAGATCGCTACCGAACTGTATAACAAAACCGAGTTTAATTCCAATTGCGCAATATTACGTTATAAATAAATTATTGCTAATCAAAGCATATGAGCTGTACGCTTATCAATAATTGTGTAAGACCAAATAACAATTATCAATAACGTTCGTAGAATACAGAACGAAACACCGATTATTCTGTATAAAAGGCGGAAGCTTTCAAGCTAAAAGGATAGTTCTTGCAATTCCTTGCTCGAGCTAACTCGCACCATTCTTTGTATAAAGATGTATTTTTACTTATAAGGCCGAGATATTTTTGCTCAAGAACGCAAACCGTCCACGCCGAATTGTTTATATTATAATATCAAAACCGCCGTCGCAGAATTAGAACTGCGAAATTAGTTCAGTCATCCGAAAGAGTGAAATCTCCTTTTATGCGATCCTGTCAAGCTTATTGTCGAACGCGCATGAGTTGCTCTGTAAAGTCCCTGGCTCGGCAATAAGCATAGATGGAACGCTCGGACGTTGTGTTCAATTAGTAGCGAACGTTCAGGCGCCGCTATTACCCGTGATCACGCTGTCGTCAAACACCTTTGAGTTGACTAAGTAGCATATGTTCGTTTACCGAGCGACATCTGTCACGAATGGACCAAGGTGTCATCGTCTGTACCGTCCGAATCCTTGCGCAAAGGAGCACGCTCGCAAGCGACGTGATCCCTTTCGCATCTGGAAGGAAACTGAATTATCCGAGCGAAATTTATAAATATCAGGAGTGCAGAATATAACGCCGGACGGCGCACGTTCCCTTTACAGACAGCGAAAACGATGCTACGCGTCTATCATAATTATATTCGTACTAAGAACGCCTTTCCACATTGAAAGCTTTTGATTATTTAAAATCCAATTGTTTAAATTGCAATTATTAAATATCAGCCAATGTTAATATGTACAAAATGTTCTTTCGAATTATTATTTCCTTTGTTAAGAATAAAATTACTTTTGAAGGTTTTATCCATCTTATTATTTCCATCGAGCTTAGTTATTAAATATATGTTTGTGAAAAGATCGTTTCGCATGATAAGTTGCGACCACTTTCGAGGGCCGCTCCATTTTAATACATAATTTTCTCCTCTTTACGATAACCGAATGCGAACCGTTCCGAGAGAGCCCTAGCAGCCTTAGTGCCCTCTACTAGACCATAATGAACCTACCCCCTCTGATGAGTAATTCCGGTTGTAAAAATATAAGTTAAAATTAACTTATATTTTGTCTTTTGTCTTTGGGTTACAGGTTTGATAAAATTATCAAACCTGTGACCCAAAGACAATGCTTTGAGCGGTCATAAGGCGAGACAAATGTTTATTAAAACTAAAAACAATGACCTCAAATACAAATATATGCAATATGCGTTAAATTTAAATATGAGGACAGTTCTTTTCAACTTCCGATGCTCCATAAAACAAAGACAAGGGTAAATAACCAAATGTTAGGTACAAGTTTGGTTACCATTCGACATAATTACCGTGAAGGTTTAGTCATTTGGCATTTCTGCGTACAAGCTTTGCAATCTCTTCTTCATAGAATACTGCAGCGAATGTGTTGATATGCGCCTTAGCGTTATTTCCTATACCATTTACACATAACATCATCACTCATATAGTTTTCACCGTATACTCGACTCATTCTTTGATGAATTTCAACTGCACTATACCCTTCTGCTTAAAGAAATCGAATTACACTACACAACTTGCACTTGGCGGGCGAGTCAATCATATTAGCCATGTTTATGTGCCTGCAACTTAGCTCACAATCACGTAATGACGTTAGAAGTAGCAGTGGCTATAGCAGAGGAAATGAAAATTTCCTCCGCGCATACCCGCCTACTATCAGCCGATTTGCTGTTTACCTGCACAAGCTGAGTTTGAAAAAAAGCCGCTGTCGTATTTCAGTTCACAATCACGAAATGACGTTAGAAGTAGCAGTGGCCATAGCAGAGGACATGCAAGTTCGTCTACCCCGCATCCCCGCCTACTATCACTCGATTTAATGTTTACCTGCACAAACGGAGATTGAAAAAAAGCCGCTGTCATATTTCAGTAATGAACATTAATCGTATGTTTCAAACTGATTATTTATTGCTTGAATTTGAACTAAATAATTAGTCAAGTACGTGTAACTGATTATAAAATTTGTTAAATGTTCTAACGATGTAATTTATAGGTTTGTTTTTCTTCTAAGTTGAACCTGTTCAAAACTGTCCTCGGATTGAGTTTGCCGTTTTCCTTCCGTGAGAACCAAACAATTACTAATAGTCCTGTGTTCTCCTTCTCTTGTATAACCTGTTTAGTTCTAGTTTAATACCATTCAAACAGTTCTATCTAGACAACAAGTACTAGTAGTTCGCACATGCGCAATATTGTTGTATCTTCATTTTTTGTTTTTCTTCTTTGAACTGTTTTTATACAGTTTGTCCAAAACCACTTCAGTACTGGTTCAACGTTATAACTAGTTCAACGATAAATATATTTTGGTCCTGTTCAGGATTGGTTCAAATTAAAAAGAAAACACGCCTTATTTGATCAAAACAATTTAAAAGTTTTAAACTTAATTTAGGTACGAATATTTAGATTTATTTAAGTAAATTGATAAATGGGGGTTATGCAATTAAACAATTCTAAAGTTTATGTTCAATACGTGTTTTCGGTAGAAGTGTGAATAAAATATCAGTCAACCACCTATTATGAGATTAAAGATTTTTTATTTGGAACTGATGTTGGATTAGTTACTTTCTATTGGATTCTGGAGTATCCCTTCAATCTTCAACGTAGCTCTTCGCTTGTTTCGCACTGTTGTCATTTCGTTCAAGATAATGAAAGCGAGATTGTGATATTTTATGCGTTTGCTAACATAAATTACTCGCTATAACTTGTAATACGTATTGGCTTTAATTACAAATACATGGACTTGTACTGTATTCTTAGTTTTTGAAACACCTTACTCGTATACTAGGTAAGTCCATATTAACTTTGTAATAAAAAACCGACTACATCAGTAATTCAAAGCACAATCATTACTCGAGTAATTAAAACTAACGACTGCCCTTAGAAATCAAGACCCAAGACTTCATTTTCGTTGTTACAAGTGTTTATATTATATTTTCGTTTGTTAAAGCCCGTCCAGAGCGGGGCTGTGTAAGCAAACCGGAAGGTCTAAAGAACATTACGGCCATCTGAACAATTCGAGCGCAACTGAACGTACAAATGGAAAATAGTTTTTAATTTTCTTAATATACGTAGTAGAAGCTCCAACTTTTAGTAATACTTCTGTAATGTAAAAGCACTCGATTCTAGTGAAACCTATAATTTTGAACACATGGA
The DNA here is from genome assembly GCA_024586415.1 of Phrixothrix hirtus. Taxonomy (NCBI): domain Eukaryota; kingdom Metazoa; phylum Arthropoda; class Insecta; order Coleoptera; family Phengodidae; genus Phrixothrix; species Phrixothrix hirtus. Next base: position 34,653 of record JAHWXV010244109.1, on the reverse strand, counting down.
ACGATATATAAAGGGTGTCTCAGCAAGAACTTGAATTTCGAATCGCGCGCCATTTTCGACTCTCAATTGTTGATTCAGCTATATTTGGTATTTGTTTTATTAAAAACATTGATATTTATGAAAATGGTGCATTACAGCTTGGAAGAATGTTTGTTAATTGTGAAAACCCATTACAAAAATGGGGAAAATTTTACTATGACGATTCGCAAGTTACCTGATCATTTTGGCGTGCATAATCGACCGTCGTGGCCTGCTATTGAAAATTTAATCAAAAAATTTGAGCGGACGTTTTCGTTGAAAGATGAAAGACACCTTGCCCGTCATCGGCCCAAAAGATCAGCAGAAAACATCGCAGCTGTGAGGGATAATGTGGCAGCACGACCAAACATCTCCATCCAACATCGTTGCCAGGAAGTAAACCTTCATTGCAGCACTCTTCAACGAATTTTGAGAAAAAATTTACACCTTCATCCTTACAAGATCCAGCTGACTTAACAGCTGCAGCCTAACGATCATAGACAACGCAGAAACTTTGCCAACTTGATCTTGGAATAACTGAAAACTGACGTCTTATGTTGTCGTATGTTGTATCTTAACGTCACAAATTGGCCATGAGGTGCATATTTAAAGTGCTCTAGAAGTGAATCATCTTCCCTACACCACATATATAAAGTTATTCAATACCAGTGACATGCAACTTTATCACTTTCTTTAGTGTAAAAGAAGCCGTTTCCATAAACTAGTTCATTGCGAATCATTAAATGACCATAAGCGATGATGCCAAACATGGCATGTATAATTATACATAAACAGCGGTGTTTCTTTGCATATGGTGTGTATGCATACGACTACTGTTGAGCTTTTAAAATTTTCTACGCGTTCTTGAAAAAGCGGCGGGCGACAATGATCTTCCATCTCTTTCCCACTTTGGGCCTTCTCTCTCTTCTGAATTGTAATTTTTACAGTAATCGCATGGGCAATCATGATCAGAATTCTCAACGCAAATTCTAATCAGGGCGGCTTCGTGTACGATCGTTAAAATACTTTCTGCATGTAGAGAAAACAGTTTGTAATATTCTACAATATCTCGCTTAATAACTTTAGAATCATTATCCAGCCAATAAACGTTAACATATGTAAATACACCCACATTGAGCCTCTCCCTATTCAAGTTAGTACGATACTAAAGCATAATTTGAATTTTATTAAAAAACACGCATTTTGAATTTTAGCGGACATAAGTGATGTCATTTTTAACAAATTCTTAAGTTTGAATATTAACTTGTTTTTGTTAGGAATTTTTTCTCTTAAGTTTAAATTTGAATATTTTAGCACAATAAATCTAGTAAATAAATTGGAATAACAATTTTTATAACGTTAGATGGCGCAACTATTTAAATTTTTTTACCGAGACTACATCACTACACTCATCATTGCTTACTTGAGCAATATCCTCAGCATTAGTGGTTAATTAACCATATATTCAAATGGTGTTTAATGAGTTGGTAGAACTATATCATCTTATTTTATTTTAAAGTTTAATTTAATTTTAATGGTAGAACTATATTTCATTGCTCACGCTACCCAAATAAGAGATAATTTTTATCAGCATCATGTAATATTTCTATTAATATCTTTTTGTTTAATTAATTTAGAAATTCGATTTTTAAAACACACATAAATATTAATTTTTTACAAAAGGCTTTTTCAAATGTTAGCGTCATTATTTTAAAAAATAAATTTGAATAATAATTTTACGTCCTATTTTTGAACTTTAGCGAGGCATTCATACATTCGTTTTTGACAAATTCTTAAGTTTGAATACCAACTTGTTGTTGTGTTAGGGATTTTTTCACTTAAGTTAACATTTGAATATTTTAGCGCCATAAATCGAGTATTTAAATAAATTTGAATAATAATTTTTACAAGTCCTATTTTTGAATTTTAACGAAGTATTTTTGACAAATTCTTAAGTTTGAATATTAACTTGTTTTTGCTAAAGACTTTCCTCTTAAGTTAAAACTTGAATAATAATTTTTACAAGTCCTTTTATTACAAAAATACGCATTTTGAATTTTATACGTGACGTCATGTTTTTTAAACCTGATAATTATTTATACGACATTTAACAATACATTTATGGGCAAGTCTCGTAGTTCAATGCGCACTTCCGTTTCTAAGGCAATTGCCAGCCGGAAGACTCGAGTTCGAATCGCAAAGGGAATTAAAAAATCTGACGTCATATTTACACACTATTTGTAGGTTGCGCAGATCAATTTCCAACTTCTAACCTTATATGGCGGCAGGTTTCGAAATGGCAATGCCTAAATGTATCGTTTTTAAATGTCCGACCTAAATGTATCCTTTCAAAATGGCCGACTGCATCGCTACACTCACAGATGGAGCATAGTCAAGTCGCAAACCTAACCTACATCAAAAACTATATTGCACTTTACTCAAGTTGCAAACCTAACCTAACAATAACTACATAGCTACACACATAGATCGCATATGCGTTCACTATTAAATAATGGGGGCCCCTTTTCTGCTGCTGGGGCATAGTTCGGCGACCCATTTCTACACCTAGGGTTACGTCTCCACTCCAACATCTAGCGTTACGCCCCCCAGACATTCTGGCAGCCATCTTTAAATCCACTTTCGCTCCCGTATCCCTATAGAGTATCTACTAATGTCAATACTACCTCCGTATATATGTAGAAAAAGAATGTAAATAAAACATTAAATTAATATATTTTTTTTACTTTTTAAAATTGCTGAGACACCCTTTATAAGCATAAACACAAGCTTCATTTGCTCAGGTAGACCGGACTGCCAACCCAGGAATCTAAATAGCTCTTGATAGTAGCCCTCCAACTTGTCTTTAGAATCCAATCACATGTGTTATTTTAAACCGAACATGATGCTCTTACTCTATTTTCATAACGAATTCATAATCGTAACCTTGACATGTTTAAACAGCAAATCGTAATACCAAAAGTCAAGGTATTACTAATAGTAAAATTCAAATATTTGCTTAAGCTAAAGTCCATGAAGTATTTAGAAGATTTATATCTACTTTACATTTCTAATTTACATGTAAAATTTAAACAGTTATTAAAATACACAAATTTTAAATTACTTCCCCATCACAAAGCAAGTAGAAGTATAGTGTTGGGGGAGATCTTTCAAAGATCGTTTTCCCATAATTGCTTAAAATATTCTAAATGTCTGTCTGTTGCCTTGATAATCCTTATAAAGTTTGAAATATAGAATTGAAATTTAGTATTCACTATAAAAGGAAAGGTTTGGGTTATTTTTGTAGAAAATCCCCTCATAGAAAAGGAATGAATTTTTAATCAACCCGCTTCACGTTAGGTGAAGTATTGATTCCATTGGCAGGCATTTTTTATATTGTGGGTGGATTGAATCAATATTTTGGTATAAATCAAGATAATTTACCAAATTTTGACAGTTGTTTACGTATTTATGAAAATGAGTGAAATCAATTGCAAAAAATACTAAAACCAAAAGGTCTTAAGAGATTCAATTTTTTGGTTAAAATATTTTGGGATCGACCTTGAGTTACCTAATCTCTAATACATCTTTGGACTCAAGAAATAGAAGCAAAGCTTTGTCGTATCGTATAATGACTGCTTCAATATTAATTTAGACATTTGTATGATAGATACCGAAACACCTACTCTAAAGGAAACTATTTGTATAAGAAAAATAATAAATATATATGATTTGTTTAAGCAGCTATAAAATTCAAGTTCATCAATTTGTTAGGGCTGTCTACTGTGAGGAAAGACCACAATTCAATTTTTTGGTAAACATGTGGTTGCCTTCGTTTTTCCTGCGATAGAATATGCACGTATAGCGTAAATTATTATCGCTAAAATATAATGAAAGTGGCAAATAATGTTGCAATTGAACAAAGATAAGCTGGAAATAATTAACCCCCCCCCCAACCCCACCTGAAGAAAAAGGAGATGTAACCTTATAACGGCACTTTAGCTAGCATCGGTTCAGGCAGTTGGTGTGAGTAGTTTGCTCAATGAATATAGGTGCATCATATCTTAATCCCCGTTTGCGAATGACCTTGCATACTTGTGCTATTTTATGTTAAAATTACAAACGTAAAATTTTTAATTTTGCAAATTCATTATTAACAACATTTATCAATATCCAAAAAAATCCCAGTTCACGTTTTGTAAAACATAGGGGCTTTTTCTGAAAAAGTACATCAGCTTTCCCGTGAGAATTTTTATTCTTTTAAAAATAAATGTTAACCATTGATCCCCTTCCCCCTTCAATTACAAGGAGAAAACTTCCATTAACAGGCAGTAGAGTCTCGAACGTTACGAAAAGAAGTAGCATTCTTCAGTATGTGTGCCAAGATTAAGTTTTAAGGAAATAATCGACGAGCTACCCTTTCTGGTTATTGGCTACTACAGCTAAAGGCAAATTATGTTCGGGGTCCGATTAGGTTACCTGTTTGATACCTAAGTGAAGATTAGGGCCCGAGGAGGTAGTACAAGGTACTATAGGAGATTGAAACCATAAGTCGCACTGTTTCGATTACGAGTAAGTGACATTCTTTCGGTCTTTCAATTCAATGAACTCGTCCGGGGAATCCGACAACCAACTCCCTTCTGTTCATGTAATAACGTCCGCTGGAAAAACTTACTTCAATCCAGTAACGAATAGACAATTTTATTCACGTTTGTATCAAATTTAATTAATGAACAGAAATATATTTAATTGAAATGTTTAAATTAATTAGAGGCCACGAATAGAGGGCCCGGTTCTTGTTATCAATCATTTAGAGTAAATATAGGAATTCAAAAGGGATCCCCTACTTTGTATATTATTTTAGTTTTTAGGTAAACGAATGTTCAAATATCCTTTGATTGTCTATACCATGTTATTTTTTGTATTATTATAAACCTCCATGGACCTAGTAATTATAATTTTCTTACCGGGAAATATTAGACATAAGGAAGTAAAATATTTTTAGGTTGTGAGTCTAACTCGAACTGCATTAGAAGTACTTATCCAGTGTCTTACGTTAAGTAGTTAACTGGTATATGTCATGGTAAAACTATAACCTTTCGGTTTGAGATAAGATTCTTTATCGTCTCCTTTCTTTAAAATCTAACTGTTAAGATATTTAGGTAAGGTAGCGCCCAAAAATTACGACTTTTCCCGATTTTTAACACTTAAAAACTATTCCTAAATTTTAGCCTAATTAATTTCATCGTAAACGCAGAAACCTCCTTGTCCCACTGCGACGGCCGAAGCTGCTAGCTAATTTAGGGCAATCGGAACTTTAGAAAACCTTGTTGGGGCGCCAAGCGCGTTGCATTCCGTTATACCGATTGTTACTGTTTCATTAAGATTTGGTCCGATTGGTCGTGGAATGGGCATCTTGATTGTTTAGCTATAAAATAAAGCAATAATGGTTTATATTTTACTATTTTTACCTTGGGCGCCAGGCCTTAAAATCCACGGTTTCGTTTTCTGTTGGCTTTCACGAAAACGATCCTGGTAGCTTTGAGTTGGGTTTGTTGCCTTCTTGCTGTATCTGTCTGAAATTGGTTAGGTTATTTTCTTGCTCTTGCGCTCAAATTTTTGCTCGTGTCGCCATTTTCTGTGTTACGCTAGTTTTTTGAAGTCCCTGGTCATTTCGTCATTTTCTATAACGACACCTTAGCTAGCATCGGTTCAGACAGTTGGTGTGGGTAGTTTTCTTAGAAAATATTGAAGGAAATTGTACTTCTGAACGCAGTAGTAGTTGGGCGAGATTTCTAGACCTAGAGCTGTGATAAGGGGTAAACTGTTACCTGCAATTTCTATTACATGTTATTGCGTTTGGGAATCTTTATCTTACTTACACCTATTAAATTTATTTACTCGATCTTGGTCATTTGTAAGCATTAGCTCACATTTAAGCTTATGAGGTCTCAATTTCACTACTTTTCTGCTTGACAATGATACTTTGTCTGGCAAGTAATTATTACCAAATTGATAGATTAGATCATTTACAAGTACGAGGACTGTCCCAAAACTATCTGACCTTCTTTCATATCTGCCGGGTACGAGTATCAACGGCAAAGCTTTACGAACTCCCTCGATGCTGCAGTGTTTGTTTTAAAGCCTTAGTTCACGTGCAGCGTGCATTTGTTTACAACGTGTTGTTTACGTTCGTCACATTTTGCTATTGCAGAAAATGACGGAAAGATCGGCGCAACGAATTTGCATCAAATTTTGCGTAAAACTCGAAAAGAGTTGTACGGAGACCATCGCAATCATGAAGTCGGCATTTGGGGACGAGTGTATGAGCAAAACACAAATAAAGGAGTGCTATAAGCGGATCAAAGATGGCCACACGTCTATTGATAGTAACCCACGTTCTGGGCGGCCATCGACGACAACAACACCGGCTAATATCGAACGTGTGCGACTTGCAATCAACGAAGATTGTCGATTGACTGTACGAGAACTAGAATGTGATCTTGGAATACCGAAAACTAGTTTTTGGGAGATGTTAACTGAAAATTTGCAAATGGTTCGCGTGTGTGCGAAATTCATTCCGAAATTGCTAACGGTGGAACAGAAAAACCTATGCATTGAAATCGCTTGTGATAATTTGGAAATGATCAATAATGATGAAAATTTGCTTAAAAAGATTATAAATGGTGCCGAATCGTGGGTTTATGGTTATAATTCCAAACCAACACGACAGTCATAGCAGTGGAAGCTGTCGTCTGAGCCATGACCGAAAAAAGCACGCTAAAGTCGGTGTCGTACACCACTAATATGCTCCTAGAGGTCAAACGATCAACAAGGAATATTATCTTGCAGTTATGAAAAGGTTGCGTGAGGCAATTCGCAGAAAACGGCCTCAACTTTGGTCAAGGGGTGACTGGCTTCTGCATCACGATAACGCGCCAGGGCATGCAAGGACTCTTGTGCAGCAATATTTGACAAAGTACAAAGTCATACAGCCCCGTCAGCCTCCGTACAGTCATCATATAGCTCCCAAGATTTAAAATGCCGCTCAAAGGACATCGATTCGACGACAAAGAGACAGTCGAAACTAATGCGACGAACGCTCTAAAGGCTATACCAAGAAACGAGTTCTAGGACTGCTTCCAAAAGTGGATAGGCTGTTGGCAGCGTATTTTTAAATCATATGGGGACTACTTCGAAGGAAGCCACCAGCCCAATGGCGCAGAATAACGCCAGGGTGGAAATATGAAGAAAGATCGGATAGTTTTGGGACAGTTGTTGTATATAAATTTATTTAATTATTCAATAAGAAATGTTAAGTCAAATATATACAAAATCTTAATTTTGCGGTGTATATTTACACGTTGAAATTAATTTATAGAATTCTTGGTTCTACTGCCGACTTTGAAGTAATTCAATTTTTGGTTAAACAGCTTAGTTTTCTAGGCAAAAAAAAGAAATCCAGTTTTATAGCTAAGCTTTAGCGACGTTGTGCAGTGCTACGCAGTTTGCTGGTAATGTTTGCGGTGTTTTCTTTATTGTGTTTGTTTAAACAATACAAACTATCTTAAGTATCTAGTATTGTTCAACGGATGCATGTTGGTGTTTCTTAATGATAGTTAAGTTTGGACAATAACCTTAATCTGTTTGTTGAATTTGTAGCAATCACACTGGATCTGTCTCCAATAAGTGTGCTTTCTCATACTGGAGTAACATCCAATAAACTTTAATTATTTATTTGCGAGTCATACTGAAGCGGACTCCATTAAACCTCGAAGAGTGTACTGGGTCAAATTCCAATAAATCTCAGAGGGTGTACTGGATTAAACCTCAATAAATCTCCTCGAAGATACAGGTTTCGGCGTCCGGTAACTGGCTGTCTGTTTGTTGATGGTGTAAGGTAGATAAACCCTAAATTACTCAAATTCTTCAAACAAACTTTCGAATGCTTTAATCAATATTTAACTTGATTCGCTTTTTCCTTAGAACTTTTAATAACGATTCTATTGTTTTGTTCTCAGAAGAGCTCTGTCTAGGTACGTTTAATACGAAGACATCGAAGTCGCTCTTTATTTGACTTGAAAATGCCTTGTATTTATAGTCGAAAAGTTGCAACGGTTCCTTTGCTCAACGAATTATCGTCCTTATCGGGACTAATATTTTTGGAAGTCCAAATAGTAACATATAGATTTTTTTAATTCGCCATTTTTGGCGCTGTTAAATAATCTCATGTTTGGTGAAGAAAACTTAATTTTTGCTCTGATGGTTCATTATTTATAATAATTTAAGTGATTTTACGATTCGTTTTCCTTAAATACATATTTTCACTTATAACTTTACTTATTTATATGTCATTACCGCTTCCTTTTAATAATAATTATGCAATAATATTTTTAATACTTATTGATTTATCATCTGTCGTTTACATTTAAGAAGTGTGCCTACGTAACAAGTGTGGTGGGTTTTTTACTGATTTCCAGGAACACGCCGTTGTATTTTCAGGTGTCCTGGTTTTATTGAATTTAGTTTGTACATAATCGGTCTTCGCATAAATCTGGCGTAACGGTCATATTTAAATGTTATTTAGTACCGTTTAAATATATCTTTACTTATTGAAAAATTTCGTTATTTGACTCTGTTTTAATTTATTTTTAATTTCAACGAGGCTTTGTAGTAACATTTACATTTCATTTTAAACAAAATTTGTTATAAACACTTGAAGAATAGGTGTATACATTTTTATATTGTTCTATTAGCAATATTTGTTTTAATGCACTTAAATTTATCATTAAGTGTTCTAAATAACTTTAGTTCGTTCCTATCTAACGAAATACTTTTGGCACAAAAAGTCGATTCCGTTTCCAAAATAATTGATTGATTCCGAAATTACACTTTCCAAAGTTATAGTAACGTTATAACCTGAACGAACTTAATAACACTGGCGACCTGTATTCCATACTCACATACAACGTTACGTTGTTTTGATTGCAATACAATATTGATGCTCGTAGACGCACAAAGTTTGAAATCAATCCCGAGGTATCCACTTCGACGTGGAGTCATTTTCGAGATTTTAATTCAATTAAATTCAATTTTCTTCATTTCGATAAAATAACTCAATACCTATTAATAAAAATTGAGCCTTCATTGCTAAACTGAAGTTAATTTCCTATTTTTTTTATTATGGGGGGCTACCGCCCTCCCGGATAGGCCTTGGAGTTTGGTGGCCTTAAATCTACACTTATGTCTAAAGATGTTTTGGGGTCTGGTTCTGCTAGTGTTTATTGGATTCGCTATGGTTTTCAGTGTTGTAATCTGTTGCGTATTAGGTTGTGGATGGTGTTGTTGATTGGTGTTTTGATTGCGATTTTCATGAGAATGGTTTGTTTGTTTATTGATTGGTGTTTTGGATGATTTCTTCTGCTTCAATGATGTAGTGTTGTGTAGAAACTATGGTCTGTAAAGATAACTTTAACTTAATATTAAAAAAAAAGAGGAAAAAACAGAATTTGCCGGCAGTGACTCATCAGTAACAGAGTTACTGGCAGAAGCTCGTCACTACGGCACTCGCACTATCACTAGGATTAGAGAGTATTTAGAGTATTTAAGGATAAGAAGAAGTCGGAGTGTTTCACTTCATAGAGTGTTTAGTAGATAGGAAGTTGGCTGTGTGTGTTTGTTGTTAGTTGATATTTGGAGATTTGGTGGTTTGATGGCTTCTTCGAAGTCGATGGTGAAATTTTGGTTGAGGTTGTTGGTATAGATCAGGATGTGGTTCGGCCTCTCTTCGTCGTTTGTCGTGGTAATTGTATTGTCAGTTAAGTTATTAGTTATGTTATGTCGATACATCATGTGTTGTTGTATAAGAGATTTGTTCTGTTTTAATTGGATTGATTGTGTGTGTGATGTGTTTATGATGGTTTGTTGTGTGTGATGGGATTTTGTGTGTCCAGAATGTATGTGTTTGAGTGTGTAGAGTTGTTGATTGTACAGAATCAACTTGTCTCGCACAGCAAGACCCATGCAGGATTCAGTTTTAAATTCTGTGGATCTAAAAATCTAAGCGTCGAACATGTTTAGAGAAGGGTGGCTGCGTCATCGTGGGAAGAAGATTTTGGCGATTCGGGAGCCTTCGTCTGTAAGTCTATTAAAGATGTCGAAGTCATGTTTGTTTCCAAGGTAGTCGTCGGGTGTCTTGTTGCTGTCGTTTTAGGGCGCAATCGAAAACCACGTGTTCGGGTATTCCGATTGCGTCACAGTCGCAGTTTGGTGTCGGTCTGCTGTTGATTCTATGTAGATGAGTCGGATAAGGTCCAGTCCTGTCAAAAAAATGTATAGTGCCTGTGGAAGGGCCGAACCAACTGTTGCGCTGGCAAACTCTGACATTTGACATAAAGTTGTAGGTTCTTCTGCCTGTTGAGGCGTTATTCCATTCATCTTGCCATATGGTTAAAATTCGGTTGGTAATGTTGGATTTTGTCAGCGCTCTTTCACCCAGTATATTGTTCACTCTGTCTTGGTCGCCATTTTTGAGCCAGTACCTGGCTGATGTCTTCTTGGCCTGTAGATGTATTGGAACTATACTCAGAATTATTAGCAAAGGGTCCAGTGACGTAGTGCCAAAGGCCCCGGTTAGTCTGAGTATTGCTCCTTTCTGAGTAGACAGCAGTTTCTTTTTAAAATGGCCGATATTTAATCTATCTACCCAGGTACTAGCCACGTACGTTATAATTGCCATTGGTACATTATTAATGTACAGCCTTGCACTCGACAGAGGGATCTTAAAGTCTTTTTGTGCAATCTTGGCTATTCTTTGCAATATACTGGTCGCTTTCTCGCCTGTCTTCAATTTCTGTTTTTCATCTCTTGGCTCTGGAGATCTTTTGGTCGTCCAGTGTTATTCCTGGATCCCTCTGCAGGGATTTCCTCACCAGGGCATATGTCGTTTTTTCCGGTGATATTTTAGTTTGATCTACAGGCACCAATTTGGAATCTTTTGTAATGTGGTGTTCATTTTGGCTTCTAATGGTCTTCTAGATTCGGATTCTAGGAGTATGGCCACGTCGTCTGCATATGGTGTTGTGTCTAGAATGTCTTCGTCGTGTTCTAATATCAGGAGTAGTTCATCAAGGACAGTGTTCCAAAAAAGGGGCTCGCAAATCGAACCTTCCGGGCAGCCTTTGGTGATACGTTTGCTTATGCGATTCTGGCTGTCGATGATTGTGACGTATCTGTCCTGACAGTAGTTTTTAACGCTTTTGGGAAGGTCTCTGGGGATGTTGCGGTTTATCGCCACTGATGTCGATGCAGACCAGAACTTAGCGAAATTGAATTTATCAGTTGGTTAATGGCGTCTTCGGCCAGATATGGTCCGAGAACTATAAATTCCTCAGTTGACTTTAAATTGATAGTTGTCTACTGGCAAGCAAAATTCGAACTCGATTTTTTGCGGCCAATTACAATTTGTGTATATACACCAAGAGGCGAAAATTAAAAATTCATGTTCATGGCTAGATTTTAAGAAAAAAGTGTGAAAGAACTTCTTTTCCGGCCAGCCTACAGGATACATAAAACTTTAGTTAATGATTGCAACGATTACAAATTGAAAGAAATATATAAAAATACACAAAAAAGCCCATCGCCAAGTCAGTCGCAATGCAAATATGGCAATGCGTTAACACTGAATTATAAATGAGTAGTAAAATTTTGCTCATTTGAATTTAGAATGCTGCATTAGCAATTCTGTCTTGCATTAAATGGAAATAGAAATAAAAATCTAATGGACTTAGGTTATCACCTGGCAGGCCACTGAAATGAACTCCATCTACCTAGTCACTTTCTGTTAAAACGGTTGTTTAACTATTTTAAAATGTGCAGCGATGCACCATCGTGTCCGTTCCACATCCCGTTGCACATTGCAAGTGGAATATTTTGCAACAACTTCTGAAAGTTAATGTCAAAAATGCTGAGTAATATGCGGCATTTAGAGTATACGGAGAATTCCACACCATATATTAACAAATAATCTGCACTGAAAACGTACTAAGGCATTTATTCGTCCCATGTCTTGTGAAAGTAATCTAATGGAACCATAATGTAGAATAAATTAAATTAAGATTTCGTTCGTGTTCTTCGAGAAACTATTGTACACATTGTCAATGTTAACAATGCAACACTTCTCTTTTTAACTTCCTCCAAGCGAAATTTTGAGTAACTTGACGACGGTGTTCTCGGTATACTTATTTAATAGATCAATATGTTTTAATCGAGGTAAGCCGATAACTCAGGTTCCCTGAACATCAAACATTTTTTTATTTAAGGAGGATTCAATGGAGATTTACCTGTCCTTCAAAAAGAGTGACCTCTAGATTTATTTGTTTGCAATAACGGTCTTATTTATTCACGTTAAGTTTCTTTTATTATCATAGGTCAAACCAGAGAATAAATTAAATCATCTTTAAAAACGTACTTGCATATAAATTACAAAGTGAAGCAAAATTAATTTCGATTCGTTGTTATAATTAATAACTGAGGGACTTCAACTCGTGTTTTTATTTAATTTCGACGTGAAAACCTCATGTACTTTAAATAGTTGTTAAATCTCAAATTAAGGATTAAAAATTTAGGATATTATCCACAATTCTCTTGTCATGATAACTAACTGTTGAAAACTTCGTTTTGGGATTACTTCCTTTCTTCTACCTTGTTTATTTAATAGAAGGATGTTTCGTGTAGAAATACTCGTCTGCACGGGTATGGTTGAATATAGAATTTTCTTACTTGCAAAAGAGTTTTCTTCGTCACGGCTGGTTCGTTGTTAGCTTATTAAGAACGACTAACACTTCAACCAGGAACTCGGCAAAAAAGTTAAATTTAGAGAAGTTGGTTCTTTTATAGTATTTTTGCGTTACCATGACAACTTTTTGCCTCAAGCACTTTAACCAGCCATTTTTGTTTATTTTGAACTGCTACCTGTTGCACTTTATTTAAAATATGTTACGGTTTGCACATTTACATCCTTTTGTCGTCTAATATGGACGTGACATTTTAAATTTTATTCAGATTGTCTTGTCCCATTTTCTTAAATTTAGAATAGGGATTAATGTGACGAAACTTAACTAATACTAATTTATTTAAATGTCATTAACAATTTCTAAGAAAATATATTTAGTTTAGTTTTACTTAATTAGTGTATCTTATGTTGATTATATTAATTAAACTTGTAAATTCCATATTTTCAGAATTCTTCTAGTACTGGAACTCGTTTCTTCAAGCACAACATCAAATACTCAATTACTTTTCTATCCCTACGTTATATAAGAAATTTGCGCCACAAGTATGAAATAAATAAATTCAACATTGTCGGAATCTAAAATACCAGAAAATACTGAAAGGGATGTCTGACGTTTTTCGGTAATTTTTTTGATATTTCTGGCAACTTTCTACGGAATTATTGTTAAAAAATCGACAATTTTAGACAAAGATTTATCTTCTTTATCTAAAATTTATGAGTACCAGACAACTGTCAAACACTAGTAAACTTGACTCGATATTATTTTAGTGGGAAAACATTAAATAATTTCGAGAACCTTTTTGCTTCAATATCCTGAAAGGAAATCCCGATCGACAAAAACACTTTCTTTGAAAAATTTCATTTTTCGCCTGTTAGTGAAAATCACCCTGTGTATTAACAAAGTAATTAGCCTTTTGTCTGTTTATTGTATATGAGTAATGCAAATACCCCGCCCCCAGCGGACAAAAATCTGGTTGCGTCGCAGGATAATGAATTAATAAAAAATTCGCTACGCAACTATTGGATGCTAACATGGGCGATATGCATTGAACTTCAGTTGGATTAAGCAGAATTTCAGGAAACATGTAAAGATTACCAAGATTTTGGATATGACCATATCGCTAAAAGAACGCTTGAAAATTCTAAAACTTCTTACTTATTTTGGCCCTAGCTATGATGTTTAAATTGTAACCCCATTATATGCGGTTGTAAATAGAAACGTTGAATGGATAAACTAAATGAATTTCTGAAAGACATTGAAGTAGTATCAATTATGGAGAATGAAACTGTATGCGCTGAAAAATATGTAGTACCCAACTACGATCATTGTCCAAAAATGGGAAGCATTATTTAAAACGTATACAGGGTTACTTTAAAGTAGTTGCTAAAATAAAATGCACAATTTTACGTATGTAAACATACACATTTTTGAAATCATCAAATTTAATTAAGCTCTTTTTTAAACTCTACTACTACTAGTACTACCACTCATGTCATTCCCTTAGCGGGGTAGACATGCCCAGTATTAAGCCTCCACCTTCTCAACCACTGCATGCACCCATGCACCAACAGCCTCTAATTCTTTTAAAAAAAAATTACATATGATAACATTGTACGAACCGCTAACATTTATCACTAAGTCAAAATGTCAAATGAAATTCTCGCCATAACAAATTATAACAATTAATTACAATTAATAATAAATAGGCGCTTGGCCTGTTGTCAAAAATAATGGACTAATTTTTATTTATTAGCGCATTATTAAATAATTAAATTTGGAAATTGAATTTACAATCATCAAAGAGGTAATGCAAAATACAAACAAATAATTAATTCTAATAAAATGTAAATTTAATATAATTATTTAAATATGATTTTTGCAAAGAAATTTGAGTTGCGATTACTATAAAGCATTCACTCATGTCATTTTTAAATCTTATGAGACCTTTCTTAATTTTTCATATTGGGATATCAGTGTAGATATAATCGATATACTACTTCAGCATTTCTGCGAGCATTGCCATATACAATATCAGTTAGTTCTACGCTTCCAAGGTGGTCTATTGTTAACAAATATCAAATGAATACACTTATTACTAATAAAGAACTTGTTGAAAACGCACACATATACTCATTGTAACAACACAAACTCTTTATTAGTTAATTCATTAGTTACTATCGGAATCTAAAAGGTTTTTTCATTTTTTGACAAATTTTACTTCCACAAAAACAATGAAAATCTGAACAAGAAAGCATTGTACACAATAAAATCTAATTATAACCAAAATCGAGTTTTTTTATCAATTTTACGTACGTTAGATGTTTATCATGCAAGTAAGACTGGAATAAACGTACCTGGTTTCTTCACAAATTGGGATTAAATTTCTGACTATACATATTGCACATCAGAAGTCCTGAAAAAGCTTTATAAGAATTGTCTAAATTAGATTGTGCTCAAAATAAAACTGTTTAATATTTTTAATCTTTTTGTAAACGTGTGAGTCATAAAGAATACGTGGTTACAATTTCTGAAATTATTTAAAGCAACCCTGTATATACATGTGGATATCAATGATCTACGCATTGAAGGAATTGAGCTAAAATTTTGCAACTAATACATATTATTTGTCCTTTTCCACATACTCATTGTTTAGTCACATTCTGTAAATGATATTTCAGCATTTATTGACTTTACATAAGACCAACACCGTGGCTGTACAGACAACTGTTGTTGTTTCTGCCAAGTTATCAGCAACCTCGGAACATACTGCAAGGAGATCTCTATCGCCACCCTTTCCGCTTTCCTAATAATGTCCTGGTAAACTGCTAAACACCGTATACTTTCCTTAGGTTCGTTTCTGACTCATGAGTCCATATTTCAGATGTCGATCATCTTTTAAGAGTGCCTAAGGATGGATGCTTTTCATCATACACACTCGTAAATTACCGAAGATTCCTACCCCTTCAAATGGAGAAACTTGATTACCACTAAATATTATAATTTCAAAAGTTCGCCCTTCCACTCATTCCTTATACAGTCTGTTACAAACGCTATCAACTAGAAACATAAAAATTATATATTAACATTGCAAGATATATAACAAAACATTCCCTGAATTAGCTAGTTTGCTCGGTGCACCACATTGGAGATGGGGGCCCTGCATTTGCGATCGAATCAGTTAGACTAAAATTCGGGAACGATTTGCAAGTGTCAAAATTCGGAAAAAAAAGTTGTAATTAAGGGCGCCACTTTGATTTAACAATAAAAAAAGAGTCAAGAGGTCTGATTTTATAGAAATCGGGAAGCAAAAAAGCCTATCTCTAAACCTTTACATCGAGAATTGCACCAGAACGTACTTACTACATGGTGATTTTCAGGTACGCCGCTGGGCTCCTTTTGCGATCATGTTAAATTTGAACATACTATCTAAAATAGGTTATTCACTTAAAATTTACTAATATCTGAAAGAAAACGTGTGCTACTACACTACGGGCTTACATATATAAAAGAATAAGATCTGTACTTAAAGATTGACTATAATGATAATGACAAAAATGTGATTTACAATTAACAATTTACATATCTCCTCGGAAGGAAATCAAGGATACAACAATCTTCTATACCTAAATGAAGGGACCCTATTTATTACTACTCACAAAATTAAATCTAAAATGAACAATAAATATTCGCTCTATTGACCTCGACAACATGAACAGTTAAAATTTAAAACTTCTGTCTTTTATTTATGGCAATAGCTAACTCGTCTTGAATTTATACGTGATCGACTTATTTGTCCCAGCAGAGTTTACTTAACGAGGAGGTGAAGATCGGTGGAATTTAAAGAATGGATGTATCATTTACTTTGTGTCTTAGAGATCTTCAACTTTCCGAAGGCATCGAAAATAACAACCTTGCTGCCTAGGATATTCTACTTATCATACGCCACGTACAACCTTGTCGGACTCTAACCCTGTAATTACGAATCGACAGGTAATTGAAGTTGATCCTTTCTACAATTCGCTCTGGACGGAAATAGTTCAAATTTCTACCAATTTGATGCCCTATTACATTATTCGGGTAACTCTTCAAATGTTTCCTTTAAATATCCCCTGGGAACGCACTGCGGAAAGCGACTTAACTTCGCAACACTCAGGTCCCTACTGCCTGTTAATCGAAGTTTTCTCCTTGAAATTGGAGGGGGAAGACGAGAGGGGTTAACGTGTATTTTTAGGCTTGCAAGTATTCTCACTCAAGTAATATTTTTAAGAAAAATGCCTCTGTTTTACAAAGGGTAATTAGGGGTTTTCGAATTTTGATAACTGTTGTTAAAATGGAGTTGCAAAATTTACAAATTAATGTTTACAATTTTGGCATAAAAATGATACTGGCAATTAACCAATTAGATTTTATTATTACTAAACTGATACATATAACAAGTGTTTCTGAATAAATGAAAAATCTTGCAAAAATTTCAGACGCGCTTACAGTTATTGACACATATAATAATATATAAGTACCACAAATGTATCTCAACCCCTTCTATCCAAAAATATAAACTTATTGATACAGTTTATACAAATTTAATTAGGACTTTCAAAATTGTCCGTTATCAAGGGCTGTCCAAAAATAGACTCCACTGTAAATTCTTTTGAATATTGTCCAATGTATCTAAATAGCAGATATAAAATCATAAAGAGGGTGGTAATAGCTTTTAAATAGATGTTGAAAATAGTTATTTACGTAACAAGTCAAGGAAGTGGCACTTTATTGTAAGGGTGGATAAGTATTTACAAATTGACAATTCTTAAGCAGTAATTTTTTTTTAATATCCATTTAAACAAATAAAAATCACATCTGTTAAACTTGAAAACGCGAAATTAGAAAATAACTTCTATGTACCAATACAGTAATAGAAGTGACATATACATTTACAATGCCAAGTTAGGTAATGAGCAACTTTCAAGAAAAGTTTGACTGTCTTAACGGTTTCAGGAAAATAAGTTTGTTCACAAATGAACGCAATATAAATAAATATCTTTATTCGCATAGTATCAAGAATACAATTTGCAGAGTTTAATCGAGTTATAAAATTGTAGCAAAATACAGGCCAATAAAATTGGATTAAACTGACTTTCTGTTTACAGCAGAAAGGAATAATATCTACATTAACTTTAGATTATAATGAAATTTTATTTTAGAATAATAATACAAGCTTAAATTACATTAAACCTAATTCACGAGTTTATCTGGATAATTTAATTTGTATAACATAAAGATTAAGAATTGTACACATTAGTTAAATGCCAACTGAGGATGTCACAAACGATTATCTTCAAATTGTAACTTGCATCTCTGCACGTCACAACAAAGAGTTTTTGTGCTTAAAATCACGTGATATTTTAATAAAATGTATATCGTCCAAAAAACAATTTAAGATTTATCATGTTTAAGACACCCGCTAACTTTATACATCAAGAAAGCTCAGAAATAAACAATTATGTCAAGATTCATTTCCACATGCTGCAACGTATAGCCGCTATTGTGGCACATTTACGGATTTCCGTTAAATACTTAAACCTTACCATAACTTTTGAGCATGCGCTGTTAGAATAATTTTAGCGCTACCTGGTAGCCCTGCAAAAGCTCCGCAAAGACTTTTCAGTTAACAGATTTAGCAGAAATTTATGCGCTGAACGTAGCAGGTTGTTTTTCAAGTAAAAGATAACCGTACCACTTAAGAGACAATTAACGCGGTCACTTCTAAATATAACAATATCTCAAAATAATTAACAAACCCAAAGATTCAGCCTACTAAAATAAAAATTGCCATACAAAAGCGCCATGATTGACAATAGTAAAAAGAGAATGTGTTATTTTATAATGGGTGAAAAGACGTTTTGCGAACCTAAGCATGAATATGGGGTTATTTCCTGAACTAGTGAGGTTATACCGGCAGACAGTGGAGATGGGAGGTTCCAATCTAGCCGTTGATCTAGTTAGAGCTACGTCCAGCAACGCCTTGCAGTGATAACAACAGGGGAAAGTCGTATTCAAGGGCGCCACTTCGTTATAAAGACGTCAGGTTATACTAAGGGTGAAAGCAGAGAACGAAGACTCTTTACAAAACCTAAAATACGGGACAACAGCGATATACTTACTATGTGGGTGGTAAAGCGTACGCCACTGGGTTTGTACGTCGATCATGTCAATCGAGACGCACAATTAGGATATTTACCTTACCTATTTCTAGCAACTCACTGAAATAAATAAATGGTCACTTATTCTATTCTAAGAGTTCTAACAGCTATGAAATAATAAAGTCTGAATTCAATAAGTCACTATAATGAATACTTTGTAGCGTAAAATTCAAATCAATAAATGTACATAGAGATTAATGCAATGCTAACTCAAAAACATGTGATAAACTATAACTAAATTAGGGGTTTCTAATATTTATCCTTATATTAAATTGAACAAAAAAGTTCGATCTCTAAATTGTGGCCTTAACTTAATTAAATGATTGAACTAATTATAATTTCGGTATATAATTTACAAAATTGTCGGAACTGTCTATCTTTAAACTTGATCGAAATACATGCTCCAGCGAGGTTTATCAAAAAATAGGGTGGTTGTCGAAGCCCAAAGAGTAGCTTCGAGGATTACGTGATCTTAAAGACAGATTAGAGGAACGTCACTTACTTGTAGCCAGAGGACATCGTGACTTCCAAACCAGGGAACAGTGTCACTTTTGGTTCAATATGATGCCGTACCTTATTTGCACCATCCAGTTCGATCGTCAATTCTTGACCAGGAAAACCAACGTGGAATAACGATGATCGACCCAGTTACAATCCACCTTCGGGCGTTAAAATGCCGAATTTGCCAAAAATTCGGTCATTCACCAAAACTGAAATTCGGGTAGCTTCTTTGTTTGAAAACTTAAATGAACCTTGACACCGTCCCGTTACTTTAAAGTTCGTGTGAACTCAGCGACACACCAAAGAAGCGTTGCTTACTCTTGCAATCTCTGGCCTCAACTGACTGTTAGAAACATTTCTTTTGGAACGCGGGGAAAGACCGGAGCCTTAGCAACTATTTTTAGAAAATTAATCGCGTTTCAAACGGTTACTGCCTGACTACGCCTTTGCTGACGTTAAGGTTTTATGAAATGCCCTTGTTACTTAGCGTTATCTAGGAATGCCAATTACTGTTTATTTTACAACAAAGAAGAAACTTGAAATATTATTTACAACTGAATTAATTACAATTTTGTAAATTTGAGCTTGTTGTTTTAATCATAGCGATGTTGACAAGATGTTACCAATTATGTTCAGAAATAAGCATATGTTTCTATATAGTGGGCGTTTTTAAATAATTTTTTATTGTTTGGAAAAATTTAAGACGCGCTTATAAGTTTTTGACGCAAACATAAAAATCCAAGAATGTACCTGTCCTACCTCACTAGTATGAGGGCAGATTTAATTAATTTTTAATGAGTTATTAATTGCCTTTGTGCATATTTACATGTTTTTGCCTTACCAATGTCTAGCCTCGTCGAATTTCCAAATTTTTGACTCAGGACTAAATCGTCATGAATAGCACCAGATTTAAATGTATATTTAAAACATGTAATACGTCAATAACTACACTGTTTTAATTATAGCGAACATATGTCTTCAGTATGTGTAATTATTGATTCAAATAGTGGAAGCCTACTTCAAATTGGGCTATATAATTTAAAATTTAGTAATAACACTCACTTGTAAATGTTAGTAATAACCAGTAAATTTTTAGAATATGAATGTTTAAATACAGAACAAGTTGACTAAAATTTTTAGAAGATCAGCGAGTGGTGCTACCAGTTGTATTTCACTTGCAAATGTTGATTACAATCGGCAGGTGACTGGAAATTTGAGAATAAGTTTGAATACAAAACAAGTCGATTGAAATTTTTAAAACGTTGTTAACTGACCCCTACCATGTATAAATTACAAATAAAGTTTGAAGGGGCCCAAGTTGGGCGAAATTGTAAATTGTGATAATCATGTACAACCTTGGAAATTTTCATTTGGACCTTCAAAGGATAACAGATCAGCGACAACGACCTTTTGAACATTTTGGAGAACTTTTCATTATTAAAACTTAAAAATATCATTCCAAAAATATCACGTGATCGCTATACGCAATGTAACAACTATTACACCACATGGTAAGGAATTTAAAGTGAAATATATAAATATGTAAACAATCCTGGATGGTTAAATAAGTAATTAAAGAGCAATTAGAACATCCTCATGCTACATATCTCAAGATCAAGTTATTCCGCGGATATCTGAAATTATGTATAAAATTGACGTGATGATATATTAGTTGCAATCGAATTCAAACGAAAAAAGCAAATTGAAAATAAAATGAGGATTAAAAAGAAATATTTAAAACGTTATTGGCAAAAATAAACTTGTTAAATGTTTATTTAAGCAATTAAATATTGAATTCGCATTTAACTGTTTTTGGTAATTCACTTTAAAAAATGAACCTCCATCACAGCATGAGAAAATTTCAAATTATCAAAAATGACGGTGGTTAATAATATAGCACTAGCTTATTACTGCGATAATAACGTTTCGCCATGACTACATTCAAAATAATTATATCGAATTGAACTTCCAAAGTTGTTAATAACAGAAATACTTCTACTAAATTTTGGGTGCCGTTGCTGACGTAAATTTAAGTTGACTTGGCAACACACATTTTTGATATGTTGTGTTTTAAATAAAAATAATAAAAGTCAATTTATAAATTTATAATACTTATATGTTTAATGGCTATCATCAAATAAAAGTAATTCAAAAGTTTCAATAATTTATCATACATTAAATGATCAGACCGAATTACACACGAACTTTCTCTTTATTCCGAAATAAATTCATGATTTTTAAATACAAATTTGGTTGCTAATTGATAATCGTACACGACAAATCCCCTTGTGGACACGTCGTTTTATCAACGGTGATTTTTTTCGTGCATATTCCGGCCGGAAAGACGTTTTGCGCCCTTAAGGGTGCATACGATGTTGTATTCCTGAACTAGCGGAGTTGCACAGGTAGTTAGTGGAGAAAAGGGAGTTCCACATTAGCTATTAAATTCAGTAAGGCTATATTGAGGAACGTCTTACAGTAGTCACAATACGAGAAAGTCGTAATTAAGGGCGCCACTTTGTTTAAAGACGTTATGTTAGATGATACAGGGAAATCGAGAACAAAGACTCCTTTACCAAAACCTATAATTCGAAATCACAATGGTATACTTACTACGTAGATGTTGAGCGTACGCCACTGGGTTTATACTTTGACTAGTTCAAGCTAGACTTACAATTTAAAATATTTTTCTTACTTAATTCTAGCAATTTCCTGAAAGAAAGAACGGTTACTAATTGTAAGGCTTTTATAACTGCAAAATAATAAAGTCTGCACTCAATAAATTTTTATAATAATAAAAAGGTGAAATATACGTTTATGAAAAAAGCACAGACAACAATGGAAATAAAAGCAATTTGTTAACTATAACTAAATTAAGGGACCTCTGGGTTTCTATTAATTTTTCTTAGACTAAATTAAATAAGAGATTTGGCCCTTAAAACGTGGCCTGAACTAAAATAAATACTATAATTAATCGTAATTTTAAGATATATTGTCTAAACGAAAATTATCGCAACTGTCTATTTTTTAACTTGATCCAAAATGTATGTTCCAGCGGAGTTTATCACACAAAAACGGTGGTAGTCGGATCTCAAAAAAAAGCTTCGCGAATTACGGGATGTTAAGGGAAAATTAAAATGACATCACTTACTTGTAGTCCAAGAGTTTGGTGACTTTGCAAAACAGAACACAGTGTCGCCTTTAGTTCAAGATAATTTCGTACCCTCTCGTACTACCCAAACTGATCCTCAACCCTGGACTAACGATGATTGACCCAGTTCTAATCCGCTTACCATGTGAACATGTCGAATCCACCAATGATTCGGGAATTCGCTAAAACTCAATTAGGGCAGCTATTTTGTTTAAAGTTAATGTACCTCGACACTGTCCCACTACTCTTAAAGTTCGTGTGTACTTAGCAGCATGCCCAAATGAAGCGTGCTTGCGCTCGTAACCTTTAGCCTCGACTGACTGTTAATAAAAACTTCTCCTGAAACACGGGGAAAGACGGGGGTTGGTTAACATCTATTTTTAGAAAAGTTAACGCGTCTCAAACGGCTACCGACGTACAGGTTTCAAGAAATGCCTTTCATAGCGTTATCTGGTAATCCAAATTACTGTTGAGTTTATAATAGTAAAAGAATTTGACATATTATTTTCAACTGAATTATTTATAATTTGAAAATTTACGCTTGTAATTTTAATCATAGAGATGTTGACGGGATTTCACAAATTATGTTTAGCCATAAACATCTATCTATGTACCGGGTGTTTGTAAATAATTGTTGTAGTTTATCAAAACATAAGACGCGCTTATATGTAATTACCTAGCAACTAAATTTTCATTAAAAATCATAAATCTATTCGAATAGAGATATTGCGTAATTACAACTAAAAATAGTGTTTGTACTATGATTTAATTATCAAAACAAGTTTAATTCAGCAAGTACGGATATAATTTCAAAAAAGGTAAAAAGTATTGCAGGAAAGCGAATTTTATAAATTATACCAGGGTGTGACAAAAGTTATTTGATTGAAAGAACGAAAGTAAATTATAAACTGTGTGCCGCGCTCTAAAAACCGCGAAAGGTTCAAGTTGTCTTACGTCGTTCTGCCGCGTTTGATCAACTGGGATTGCGAATATATAAATGCACTATACAAGTTGCGGAAACGTATAATACCTGCTAGACGGTAGGTAATCACAACTACAACGGGGAGTGTCTACTACAACAGCAATGGTTGAAAATCCACCGTCATCCATTCGACAGATAGTATCACACTATGGTTATGACGTGTAAAAACGTATCTAATACATCTATAACGTTACAGTGGGTGAATGAGGGTCACTCGATCTAGAATAGTGGAGTCGGGTGTCAGTAGAACGATAAATGGCGTTTGAAAAACGTATAAGGTATATATAGACACGCCGGATTCCTTTTTGACATAGATTCCCAAAATATTGACTCAACCTGTATATAATAAATATTCTCGCCCAAATAGCTTTCAATGCTAAATAATAGAACCGCAAAGGTGTGAAAATATAAGATACTTGACAAAAGTAAGTAAATCAGCTGTATATCTATAAAAGGTGACTTTTTCTATCAATGTTTACGTAGTGGACATAGAACATCGCGTTAACTGGCAGAGGGAGAATTCTTTTATATTTCACCCGGTATATAAATACATAATTGAAATTTGAGATCGCTTATAAAATTGTCAGCAAATCAGATGGAATTAAAATTGACTTAAATCTTTCATTTCTTCTACACTCCCGATAGGTCGGTAGCATTTACACCTTACCATGCACAAAAATTTTATATCGCAATCAATTTAGAACGATTTAATCTTGAACTAGTTAGGGACACAGATTCGGCAACTTAAGTCGCGATAATTTAATTAAAATTTAAAAAAAAACAGGTACTTCATAGGAAGTAGTAGAATTTTATAAATCATTAAAAAATCTTTTTATTTCCATATTTTAGTTAATTAATTAAGCTTAATACATAATTAACATTTCAATATTACGCTTCCATAATTGATTAAATATTGTGGATGGAAAGACTCAAACAGCAGCACTGCACACACATTGTTTTTTTAAATTTTAATTCAAACCCTTTATTAAGATTTATGTCTTAACAGAAACTAGAGACGAAAGCTACGTAGGGAATAGATAAAATGTATAATTTATAAGTCTTAAACGTAGCAAAGAATTAAGGTAGAAATAAGTTTAAAAACTGTATTTCAAATATGTACATATAAGTAACGCCTAAAAAAGAGAAATATTCAAAACCAAATTCATAAGTGAAAGATCATATCACAGTTCAACTATCTAGGTATTATAAAGAACATAGATTGTGAAAGCCGAGTCAGCAAATCAACATAAACGCAATAATTAAAATGCAACTAAGAATATCAGCAAAACTTTTTGTGTCATTCATTTACGCAATAAACTTATATTATCAATGAAACAGCCAAAAATTAAGATTAAACTAGATAATAAAATAAGGATAACACGGATGGAAAATTATAAATTAAGTTACAAAAATACCTAATGTGATAAGACTTTAAAAAAACAAATTAGGTTAAGTTAAGATTAGAAAATAACTATTGATGTAATAGACAATACATAATTGTTATAAAACTACCAGACAGTAAAAATATGGACTTTAAATCCACTACGTAATACAAACGTCACACAAACATATGTATATAAACATGTCGTTTAGTAAAAATAAACGAGTCGTAAATCTGAGTTTTTACTTGATCACTGCGACCCCCTTTCAAGGTCCAAAGCCTATATTAGGGTGGTTGAGGCTGGTCATCTCCTTGAAAGCATCAAAGCGTCTAGAGGGATTAATATACGCCCCTCGAAAGATGCAAGCCTTTTTTGGACAACAGAGTAGTGGTAGACTAGCTCCGTATCATTAAAATTTAATTATCCCATTTCGATTGTTTGGAACAATTTTTAACTTCACAGACATTTAATAAATAAAAAACATTGTTTATTTCCAAACCTTGTTTATCTTATAGAACGCCTTTGCAAGAACATCACAGTATTATTAAAAATATTGAATAAACTAATTAACCAGGAACAACCAAAATTAAATTGTAACTTTTTAACCATGAAATAGAGAAAATTGTAATTTAAAAAAATGCTTTAAATTAAAACCTGTTGCAGTAAAATAATAAAAGTGGTAATTGCTACCGTTAATTTGAGTTTCATATATCTTAATTTTGAGTGAGAGCTATTAAGGATATAAAAGCTTTTACAGAATGTTATTTTCTTTAGCCCTTCGTAACAAAAACGCTATACAACTAGGACTAATCAAAGGTGTAATAATTTAAGCTCAAAATAGGTACATTTGAATATTTATTCTTATGAAACAATTATTTGATTAATAACAAATAACTCCTAGATCACTAGGTTATGCAAGTAGTAGGCGAAGGGGGGTTCTGGATCCACAATTGGGTCAAGGTCAGGTAAATAACTTCCCTTCACAATTAGACCCAGGTCAGGTCAATGACCTTTCTCCACCTTTTGGTTAGTTAAGTGACATATGGTTGTAGTTTGTTAACAAGTAAGTCTTACCTTCAATAAATATGGAAAGTCTCTTTGATATTATTTAAAACGCTAGAGTAAGTGTTTCAGCAAAATAGCAAGAAGGTTGAAAAGAAAATTGGTCTTTTTCCATTATCGTGCGAGAATTTATACTTTTTAAATCAATGAAAGACTAAATATGCAAGTGTTCGTGTGTATCCGGATAGTAAACTATTAGCTATTGTAAAGCTCACTAATATTCGTAACCAACAAATAATTTTAATAGATAGTGATTCGAGAATGATAGTGGAGAATATGAATATATTAATTCAATATTTCGAAAGTATGAGGGTAGGCTGAAAACTTTATGCACACATTATTGTAGAGCGGGAACAAAAACAAATAGCAAGACCGGGCAAAGAGTACATTAAAGTACGATTTTTAAGTTTCAAAATCATATATTTATGTTTCGACATAGTCACCGTTAAGGTTAACACATCTCTCCCAACGTGTAACAAGTTTTTTTCATTCAGACACTGAAAAATCCTTCCGACTCTTCTCGAATCCAGGACTCGACAACTGCCTTCATCTCATCGTCCGAGGTGTAATGATTACTCTTGAGGTCTCTCTTGAGTAGAGGTAAAAAATAAAAATCGCAAGGCGCAAGACCAGGGGAATAAGGAAGTTGCGGAATCGGTTCAAACTTCAGGTTTCGCAGAGCCTCTCCAGTTGCGCGCGAGGTGTGTAGACGAGCGTTGTCCTGTTGCAAGATTATTGTCGCCAGGCTGCCTCTAATACATTTTGAATTAAATCGTCGACGAGTTTGCAATGTTTATCGTAGAAAGCCCGCTGCGTGTTTCAACAACAATGATGGCGTTTCCAAGCTCGCAACCACGAAATTTTATTACCCATCGATTTACAGTAAACCTATCAACAGCATCGTTACCATAAATGGCCTTTAATCGACGATGAATCTCAGTAGGAGTCACTTTTTCAGCAGTTAAAAATTCGATAACTGCACCCGGTTTAAGTCGTGTTGACATAGCACTAGAACACGTCTCCATACTTCCACTTCTCGAAATACACTGGGTAAACGCAACGACCTTAAACCTGCGCATGCATATTTAGGGGGAATGTTACTTCCACGCGGCACCTGGAGCGCTTCTGAAGGTCATTTCGTTCGCGCTCTACAAGCACGTGTGCATTACTTTTCAGCCTACCCTCGTAATCGTGAAAATATGCGATCACCGATTAAAGCTGCTTTGAAAACAGTTTTCCTTAATCGAATAAGTCGTTCGAAAATTATAATTATTGAAGATAATGATGGTAATCATATTTACTTAGGTCGAGAGTCGTTTATAGAATTACGGCGTTTGTTATTTGTAATAGAAGAAGACTAGCTCAAGATTTTAAATCGTTGTATGATAAATATTAAGAAATATTGTAGATATACCAGTTGATCCTAAAGTGAATGTTATGACCATTCTTTAACAATGTAGAGATGTACAAGGTGAGGGAGTATTGTTATTGTTGAAAATTTTACATTTCATTCCGGAAAAAATTACTGCTGATTTTGACCTTATTAAAGCGTCTACGTAATAGGTATTAAAAAAGTTGTAGTGGGGATGTAAATATAAATATAGGAAACTACAATATAATTATGTAGTATTTAAACTATTCAATAATAATGTGGATGTGTTACGCTGCCGAATATTGGATGAAAGCTGTAGATAAACGCAATTCCATTGAACGGTTACTACAGGAATTTTAAGTATCATTAAGCAGTTTATATGGGAGTTTAGTGTCGAATATTGTAGTAATTTAGTGGAATAATATACGAAAGGTATAAAGATTTGTAACAAATACCTAGAAAGAACAGTGTGTGACCGATATATGATGCAACGGTTACGTAGTGTGGATTTAAAAGAATTTACTCATCAACTTAATCCACACATAATACTCTTGAAATATGTTTAAATGCTAATACACACCAACATGTTGAAGTCCAATTAAATCAAATCAATAAATTTTTAATCAATTTAACTGATAAGCATATACCTTTTGTAGTGCAAAATATTTTCGGCATGGGTCCAAAATTTTCATTTCCAATTCAAAAAATATTATATTGGAAAGGCTTCTAAGCGATGTTGAATTAATTCTTGATTCAGTTGATGGAATTTACAAAGATTCTTATAGAAGTGAAATCGCCTTTCTAATTAAAAAACTTTTTAAACGTCAAAATTACAGTAAACCAAATATATTGATAAATGCTGCTAAGGTTAAGGAATACTTATATGAAAATAAAGATATTATCGTTCTATCTTCTAACAAAAGTAACGCCACTGTCATAATGTATAAATTTAATATGATCATAATATTGAAGCTGCTCTTAGTGACACCGCGATATATAAAATTCTTGCCAAAGATCCAACTTACGCATTTGAAAAGAAAACTAACCTTTTAATTAAAACGCTTTTAAATAAAAAATATATTACTAATGAAATTTATCTAACTCTTATAATTCATAATTCTGATCCACCAAAAATGTATGGTTTGGTCAAAACACACAAACTCAATAATCTTTTGAGACCAATTGTTAATAACATCCAAAGCTATATAAAATTTATTGCCAAATTTTTATCTTCTATTCTTGAAACGTCCTTCATACAGTTTAAGCTTACGGATACTTTTGATTGTTTTAATAAAATTAATAGCTGTATAGCAAATACCAATAATAAGTTGGATTCTTTTGATGCTGTTAACTTGTTTACTAACATTCCTACTGATTTAGTTCTTAAAATTATTAAGCAAAATTGGAATTTAATCTAGCAAAATAAAAAAATATATAAAACCACTTTTATTGAAATCCTATTTTGGATTTTTAATTATGTTTATTTTACTATTAATGGAAAATTCTATCAACAAATCCGATACAGCAATGGGCTCTTCATTATCGCCTATTATAGCAGATATTATTATGACTCATATCATAAACCGTGTTATTTCAAACTTTATTTTTAAATTCGATTTTTTTCCAATGTTTATAAAACTGAACCCCGAAACGTCAGCCGAATATATAAAAAAAATGTAATACATAGTCTTGTTCGTATTTTTAACAGAAACAAATTCTACTAATTATTTATAGAAGTAACTGAAATTATGTTTGGAAAATATTGTCTGAGAGATGTTTACTCTGTTCATCGATGCACTTTTCCACTCTGCCATTGAAGTTCTCCCAAACTCTTTCCAATGTTTGCTGATCAATCATTTGGATCTTACCCCCCGAATCGCATCTTTAAGTTCCTCTAATGTGCGAGGTTTGTCCGCGTAACTACAAGATTTTAAGTAACCCCAGAGGAAGAAATCACTGAAGAACGCGGAGGCCAAGGCACATCTCCATACCGGGAAATGAGACGACTTGGGAAGGTATGCCGAAACAAGTCCATTGATATTCTTGAAGTATGGGCTGTTGCACCATCTTGTTGGAACCAAATTTCATTTATGTTTAGCCTCCTCTTTCTCCTCCTGCGCAACTCTCTTAGGAAAAAGTTTCTGATCATTTCAGTGTACAGTTTAGAATTTACTGTCACTGTACGTCTACCATCTCGAAAAAATAGAGATCGCTGACACAGCGGCGAGATATCGCACACCATACTGTGACTCGTGGTGAGTTCAGAGGGCGTTCATGGAGCTGTCTGGGATTTATCTCTGTCCAGTACCGACAGTTCTATTTGTTAACTTCCCCGTTCAAATTAAAGTGATCCTCATCTGACATGAAAATTATAACGTCGTTGTTTTCTTCAAACAGTTGCAGCATCTGTACAGCAAACTGTTAACGCTTTTCATAGTCCGCTTCATTTAATTGCTGCACGAACATGATTTTGAATGGGCGAAAGTGTAACTCTGTTTTTAAAAATTTTCTGGCCGATTCACGTCTCATGCGCAAAGCAAACGAGTGCCGACGAGCAGATCGACATGGACTCTATAACAGCGCTGCTTTTACCTTGGCGTGCTGGCTGTCTGAGCAGACCCAGGTGATTTTCTTTTCATCAACGATCCCGTTCTTCTTAAGTTGTCGACTCATCTCAAAATCGTTTTTCGGTTGTGAACCACACCGTGTCGCTCAATATTGAAATGACACCGGAAAAGACTCACAGGTTTCCACAAAGCTGTCGTACGTAAATACGCAGTGTTGTAATGTCCACTGATCCATTGTGTCTGAAACTGTATTCCTTTACGAGCTCAGGGCCAGCAACCCCGTCTCCCTCCCACTCCCACTGACCAATACAGTCCCAACCAAAAACTCCCCGTTTCCCGTGGTTACCTTGTAATATACCTAAAAGTAGAATATTTTCTTTATGCACATTCTCTTACTTTGTAATCAATTTGTTTCTTTTATATTGGTAAGGATATCAGTTTCGAGGTTGCTGGTCATCTTGGCGTCTGTGAAAGTGAAAGTGAACTATGAAAAATTCCTCTTTCATCACAAAAGCAATATAATAGACCGAAATTCGATAGTTGCCCTGAATTTTAAGTCTTGGATTTTTAATTTTGAGTTATTAAGACACTATACTTACAGCAAAATAATTGTAGAACCAAATTAATCTATTTCTTTGCCTTTTGCAAAAATTTAGTTATGTGTGCCAAATGTATTGAAAGTAAAATGGCGTTACTTTAATTTCTACCTAAAACAAGGTACCTATGGCGAACAGCAGTACGGGTATAGGTGGAACAGCTATTTAGACGAATTATTTTGAATATCAATACCACGAAAGGCTAGAATTTTTACTACAAATGTATGGTCTGCATACATGTAAAATTTTTGCTTAAAGGTATGCTACTTCTAACAAATTATAAATCATAGGACATTTATTACTATAACTTAATTCACCGTCTTGTGTTTACCATAAGTTAACTATTAAATTTAGTGAGAGATGCAATTATTGCAGTCAATTACAAAAATATTTTGTTATTAAGACTGAAACGTTCCACATTAATTACGGTCTGTTATTTGCTCTCGGCCACCCATGATATTTAGAGATAAGTCCTTTGCAGGAAATTCTGTTTTAATCAATATCACTTTCAGAACGTCAAGTTATCAAAATTCACCAGATCAAAAATCATTCAAAATAATGAAATATTCGAAACTTACATCTACGGCCAGAATGTGAATGTTTTTTCCCCAGCAGCAACAATTAAGAAACTGGAGTAATAAACAATAACAAATTGTATTCATAAAATGTTGAACAAAACAACAAAGAATGTCGATGTCCAGAGTTATTCATTATATTTTGACCATCATTTCATTTGTTTTATTATCGGAGATACAAAAAAGAGTTTTATATAAAGTTATAGGGATGTACATGTACATTTTAAAGATGTAATTAAAAATACACTTGCACGTATAAATCACGTGATACAAAATATACTTATACTTTTTTAAAAATAACACCCTGTACATTATTGCATTTTTGAATAACCCCTTTTTCGTGATTATGAATATATAATATTCTATAGATCTATTTTTAATATTTTTTAACATATTTGACTTTAAAGATGCAAAATATATCTTCAACAGAAGAGAAATTGGACGTGTTTAAACAAATTTCAAACCAAAAACAACAATGTTTGGGCAAATGCTTTGAATTAACTTAAAAACTGCACAACCCGAAACAGAAACTAGTACAAACGTAACATTACGAAAAAAAATATCTATCTTAATCATTAATCACAGTTACAAAAATTGAATCAATGTGACAATTCAATTGATATTATAACAAAAACAACAAATAAAGTAAAGGGATAAAAAGTTATAACGGGCTAGAACGCTTCTTGCGCCCCAGAGGTTTTCAAGGATGTTAATTTTCCTGAATCAGCTCCGGCCACCACAGTGGAGATAGGGAGATCCTACGTCTATGATGAAATTCAGGAATGATTCGCGAACATCAAAAATCGGGGAAAAGTTCGGACGTCACTTTACCTTAATTGTCTTATACGGTTAGATCTTCGGAAATGGGACGGTAAATGGTCGTATTTCAAAACCGGAAGGATGCATTATTATTATGGTGTGCTCAATAATTAATTATTCCTCGTACGCCACTGGGTAGACGCTTTAATCCCGTTGAGTCAGACTCACAACTACAAAATGTTTTACTTACTTAGATCTAACGTTTTCCTGTAAGAAACTATTATGCCCAATTACTAAAGTTATTTATGACAGTGAAATAGTAAAATCATCTGTTTTAAATAAGTCGCTTATAATAAAAATAACATAAAATTAATACAGACAACACAAGACCATTCAAACAATCAATTACTTAATAAATAAAATTTCAATTTAAGGGGACCCCCTGAATTTGATTTCTGAAGACTACCTTACATAATAATAACAAAATACTGGCCTCTCTCTCCAATGGTGGCCTTAGTTTACGGAGATTATCTAGATTAAATATGTAATTTCGGTTCGTTAATTAAACTTCACACTATAAGAACAAACTATCTAACTGCTACTTGATTGAAGTAATTCCCCCAGCAATTTATTAGTACGTTACGAGACAAGGGGGTTGATTGTTGGATCCCCAGTGAAGCTCAGTGACTTACAGGGTGGAAGGAAATTATCGAAAAAATGTCACTTACTTGTATTTGCGTTGAAATTACGTGACTTTTGATAGCAGGCCTCAATGCCTCCGGCACTTCATGAATAAAGCATACGTGATTGTACTTCCTCAAACGTCCTACAGCCCTATGGCCAATCTTAAAGGAGGATAACGAAAATTCGACCCAATTTTCCATTTTAGCATATAGCGCCAACCTACCTAATTCACCACGATTGAAGCATTTGATAGTCGTTAGGGGTAACTAATTCGTTGTTTTCATGAGTTCTTACGCGGCCTCACTACTTGATAACGTCACGCCTCATTCATTGCGTGCTTTCACTCGAGAGGTTTGGTTCCAACTACCTGTTTGATGCAGTTTCACCTTGAAATTGCCGGGAAAAGGCGGTCGACGGTTAACGTTTATTTTTAGAAGCATAAACATTACCGTAAAAGAGTTGATGTTACAAATTGTTTAGTCTCCGAATGTTAATAATTTTAATAACTGGTAGCAACCTGTAAAATCCTACGAATCTACGAATAAAACAATTGGGAATTCAATTTCAGCAGTTAAAAGTCACTGATGAAAGACATTTGCAATAGATTCAAACAAACTCGCACCTTTCATCCATCTCGATTCAGATTTTCCCACACCCTATCCATGAGGCATAAGATTTGAGATGGGAGCAGGAATTATTTCGTAATTAAACATTACTATTGGTGGAGCCAAAGTCCCATTAACGTTTGCCATAATTAAACAGGCGATGCACCCCTTATCATGGTGCTTTTCTCCTTTTTGTACTATACACTTTACCCCCTTTGGAGCTAAGACAAAAGCTGATTCATCGCAATTGTGCACACGACGAGCATCTTAAAATACACTCTCTAAATGTTTTAATTTACAATATTGCTCTATCTCATCAAACCATCTGCGAATTTTTTCTTCAGTTACTTCGGCTCTACATCTTGTTAAACTTTGGGTTATTCTTTCTGTTAATAAAGGATGTCGTTTCATAAATGATTGATACTATTTTTTCCCGACCTGTTATTTTTAAATTTATTAGGCCTGTTTAATCTCTAAATTAAAAGCTGAACTGAATCAAATAGTTATAGTTTAGTGACTGGGAAAGCTTCATTAGCAATGGTTAACAACTATTTTATTAAAACTTCTTCTTTAACTAAGATAATTGTAATATCTGGCTTCATGCGACAATCTACATCATCTTTTCCCTTCACTTTATAAAGCAATGTATGGTATTTTATATTATTTGCTTGCCCAAGAAACTGAAACGCCACATTTTATTGCACTTATGGCCTGCGTCATGTCTTCAGAGGAATAATTTCGAAGTTTTTTCTTAATCCCTGCCATTTTACTTATAAAACCTGAAAAAAACTATTTTGACCCTTGGAAATAGAAAAATGTCGCACGAAGCGATATCATGTGAATAATATGACTGTGGTAGTACTGAAATACGTTTTAAAGTTAAAAATTTCTGCACAGACAGAGCATTATGGAACGGGGCATTATCGTGATGAAGAATCCAATTATCAGCCATGTTTACACAGACACGGAGAATTCGTTTTCGAAGTCTTTCTACAATTCCTTTGTAGAAATATTGGTTAATTGTTTGGCCAAGAAGCATCCACTCTTTATGAGCAATGCCCTTGGAATCGAAGAAGCACACAAGCATGCATTTCACTTTTGATTTTGACTTGCGAGATTTTTGGGTGTGAGTGATTCTTTTGAACACCATAGCGAACTTTGACGTTTTGTTTCTGGATCGTACTGGTAGAACCAACTTTCATCACCAGTGATAACACGGTTCAATAAATCTGGACTCATTTCCACTTGCTCTAACAAATCGACTGTCACATTTTTCCGTGTTTCTCGCTGTTAGTCTGTGGGGACCATCTCTGCACAAATTTTTCTCATACCCAGATTTTGAGTTAGTATTTGACGAACAGTTTCCCGATTGATGTTGAGTTCTTGTGCCATCATTTTAACGGATAATCTT
>JAHWXV010244086.1:0-14807 GCA_024586415.1 Phrixothrix hirtus | reverse complement strand
AATAATTTGTGAAAAATATGCATTTCATTATAAAATTTACAAAATATGCAAAAAATGCATATATATGCACTTTGCATATATTCCGCCCCCTAATTATCAGAATATAGCCGTAGTGAGTTTCATGACGGTCGGTGCAATTTTTATAAACAATTATTTAACAATCCCATGCCTTCTATATTTTATGAATATTTCATTTTATATTAAGCACCTGCAATAGATTTAATTGAAAAAGGTGTAGTATTAATTGTATAATTAAATTCTTTGTAATTCCTGTTCAATTGTGCATGTATAGGACATTGTTAATTCACAACCCATGCACCGAGCAGTTTAACGTGCTAATTTGTGAATCAACCTCATTAAA
The DNA here is from genome assembly GCA_024586415.1 of Phrixothrix hirtus. Taxonomy (NCBI): domain Eukaryota; kingdom Metazoa; phylum Arthropoda; class Insecta; order Coleoptera; family Phengodidae; genus Phrixothrix; species Phrixothrix hirtus. The sequence continues at coordinate 14,446 of JAHWXV010244086.1, read as the reverse complement.
GGCGTTGCGTTCATACCCTAGACCATACCTAATTGTTTGCAATTTGCCTATATAAAAGTTTGATTTACTTGGTTTCCGTATTATTGCAATTTTAAAGATATATAGAAAAGAGAAATTTTATAGCCATTTTTTTTTACTAAATATTCTTAATTATCGTAAAATCGTAAACCACGCCAACATTTAGTCTAATAAGACATAGTCTGTGGATAAAGCAATTTGCGGAATGTGCACTCGTTTGGTCTTACCAACGAATTATGTTTGTTTTCATTTTACTGAAAACTGAAAAGTACAATAAAACAAGCTCTATTCATTACTGGAATACGGTGTATGGGTTTTAAAATGTTCTTAATCATTCTCGTAGATTTTCTTTTGTAGAATCTATTGGTAGTGTTGCTTTTTTATTGGTACCAGTAGTTAAATGTTCCAACGATGCTGTTTCAGTAGTATGTAACATTAAGAGCAGTATTAGTTCGTGGGGACAGAACCTTCGATGGTCTAGTTGGTAGAAGCATCTGGGATCTAACCAGAATGTAATGGTTCGAAAAGAAAACTAATTTAGCAACTGGGATTACTAGTCGTAGCGGGTAGGTTCAGTACGATGCGGTAGATGTTGCTGGTACTCCTAATGCCTTCTTGGAAGACGCTGGAATCGATTATCCTAAAGTGGAAAAGCTTAAGTATTACATAATGCGACCAACGAGTGTGGTCTTAATTTCTTGTCTGAAACGAACTTTTTACTTAAATTCATTTACGTTGAATTAATACAAGTAATAATAAGATGGATAAAACCTTCAAAACATAATTTATTTCTACTAAATAAAATAATAACTCAAATGTTTTCGGAAATTTGTACATATTTACAAATAATAATCAAAATTAAAACATTCAATGCGGAAAGGAGTTCTCTAAATTTATAATGAATTGACAGACGCGCGGCGTCGCTTGTGCTACTTACAGATTACGATCACCGCCCGGAGATCATTCTGTTTCCTTGTCATTTTACATTAGTACAGTTCAGTCTTCCTCGAGGCGTGAAAAGAACCGCATCGCATGCGGGCGAGTTCCCTAACGTAAGGAATCAGGAGGACCGAGTAATGATACCTTTTTCCACTTCCAACTAATGCCACTCGGTGGATGATGGTATCGCAAGCAACCGACGCCAAATAGACTTTTGCTACTTAGCAACGCAAAGATGTTTGACGACAACGCAATCACAGGTTATCGTCACCGCTACAGGATCAACTCGAAACTTAGGCGTACAGTATTTCTTTATAATCAAGACGGGACCGCTACAGAGCAACACATCCACTCTCGAATATAAAATCGCTGGAAGGTGGACGGCACAAAGGGGTTTCACTCTTTCGGATATCTGAACTACCTTCATCGCTTATTTCTGCGACGGTGGTTTTAAAATTATAATCTAAACAATTCGGCGAAAACGGTTTGCGTACCTTAGTAATTAGCAAAGCGTCCTTCTTTACTTTTACAAGATATAACTAGATCTTAAAGGTAAAGCTAAATGCAACATATTCTCGGACAGAGAATCGTTCGGTTTGAATTCGAGTAGAGATCTACAAGAATTCTCCTTTTACTTGAAAGTGGTGCGCTTTTATGCATAATTATCAGGTCCTGTTCATTGTTTTGCGAACACTATTGATACTTGTTTATTCAGTCTTTCATTGACTGATAAGCGCATAACCTCGTGTGCTCTGATTATCAATTTATTTATAACGTAATATTGCGCAATTTTAATTACAGCTTTTCTTTTAATTAAAAGTGTTATGTATCATATATTTTAAGATGCAATCTCCATTAATTATTAATTAGTTTCAGCGGTTTCTCAATATTTTAAGTCAGGATTATTATTGCTCGATATTTCGTTATCTTTATATCCTAATTATTTACACTTTATCTTTATTCAGGTTATATTCTTACTGTCTTTTATAATGTCTTATCTTTACAATTTTCTGGAATTTAACGTAAACACAAATGTACGCCCGATTTGTTGTAAATCGTTTTACGTGTTATTTTAACAGTTTCCACGGGAAATGTTACATTCCCTTGTCGGGATGAAGGGGATGGTTCGGTGGGTTGTCAGGTAGCTGGTCATTGCGGCTGGAGGCGGCGGTCGGTGTTTAATTCCAGTTGGTGATGAACTGGTAGCGGTTGTTGAAGTCGTCTTCTTGTTGTAGTCTCCGTAATTTTGTCTTTGTCGCGAAGATTTTGTTACCAGTGATTGTTTTGAGAATGGTTTTGTGGGCTTCTTTTCGGTTTTCGTTTCGGAGTCGGCGGCGGAGTTGGGAAGGTCCAGGTGAAGCGCCAAATAGTATTTTGCAGAGTTCCTGTAACTATTTACTAGTGGGCGGTTTGTCGGCTATGGTTTCGATGGTTTGGTCGATTTCCATTGAAACTTGTTCGGTTGATGGTACGGTAGGGGGCGGTGAGAAATTGAATGCTTGGAATACCTTATATGCCTCGACGGTTTCTTTCATCAGGACATCTTCGTCGATGGCGGTTAGGTGGAGTGGTGGCAGTTGAATGGGCGATATGAACGGCGATAGATCCAGGATGCGGTTGAACGTTTCTGTTAGGTTCTTGGGGTGGATATTTTCGATTTTCAAGACTGGGTGATAGTGACTTGGTAGTCGATATCAGGTGGTGGCCTCCAAGAAATTTGTACATGAAACAAGCCATTGATTGGGGTTGGGGCGGTAAGGATGTGGGATAGGTTAGGCATGTCTAATGGTTTACTCTTGCGGTTTTGAGGTCTGTGAGCAATTTTATGTAATTATAATTTGACTAACAATAAAATTTCTGCGGTTGTACCTGCTTTTTATATATTGTTGTTATCGGTTATCGGTGTCAATTCCTCGTATTCTTTTGCTGATTTGATATCTTTTATGTGCACGGGTCCGATTATTTGATTATCGGTAATATTCCTTAATTTAATTGTATTTTTGGATACAATTTCAGTGATACTGTACGATCCGGAGAATTTTGGACATAATTTCGCGGAACGACCTATTTTAGCGTCGGATAACTGTCTTTCGCGTCGGTAAACGACGTCTCCTACTTGCGGCTCGATACTCCGTTTCCTCAGGTTGTAATGACGGAGTTGTTTGATGCATGCTTTTGTTAAATTAGTTTCAGCTAATTTCTGGATATCTTTCAGGTGCTGTAATCTATTTGCGTACTCTTGAGTACTCATTGAGGGGCGGTCTAAGTTTCGGGTGCGGTCGTTTTGAAATCTTAGAGTGAGGGGTTGTTATAATTCTCTCCCGAAGTTCACTAATGCGGGTGTAAACCCTGTTTAATCGTATCTAGCGGTATTTAAATCGAAGAAAATCTGCGGTATATGTTTATCTTAGTTGTTGTGTTTGTTTTTGGCAAGTTGTGCAATCATTGTTGCAATGACGCGGTTAATTCTTTCTACTGGATTCGATTACGGTGTATATGGGGTTGTTCACCTATGCGTAATTCCAAAGGTTTCCGCGGTGTCTCGGAAAATTTTATTTACATATTGCTGACCGTTGTCGGAAATTATTTGTTTCGGTGTACCAAATTGGTAGATTATTTTTTCTTTTAGTGCCTCGGTTACGGTTTTAGCGGTTGCTATTCTTTAGGGTTTAATTTAGACCCATTTTGTGAATGTTTCCTAAAATACGGCAAGGTATTGATTTCCTTTTGACGATCTGGTTATTGGTCCTATTCAATCTGTACTGATATTTCCAATATACTCGGTATCTTTGGGCATTAACTATGCCCTCTGTGAATATCAACCTTGGTTCCTAAACGATGTGGTGACATACAGTTCCAAATCATTTGTCCATGAAGAAATTTGGCAATGCATTTAAGGCACTTGTTATGGAACACTTCATATTAAGGTTTTACTAACCCTTTTAAACGCACAGGTCAAGCTTTTATACCAATGATTTCGAATCTAGAGTACATTTAATTATATTCACGCTAAGATTTTCTATTTGGGAGCTTTGTTAACAGAGGTCTCTTTTAACCTAAATATTTTGAATAACGCTCAGATGCTAACTATAAAAGTGTGCCTTATAAAATCCAAATTTCCTGCAGCATTCCCGTGTTAAATTTCCAGCGTATCTCCTCTTGAGGTTTTACACATTTTAACTCAATGTTGTTAATACCTAAGAGTAGCTTGCTTTGGACGACCAACGGTTTTTTCCTGCAATACTAATGCTTTCTGTTTCTGCAAATATTTTTAATATTGGTAATTATGAAATTGGCCAAATTTAGGTTTTGTGATGCTTTATGTATTAAGTTTCCTATGATATTCTTTAATTATAAGTTCGTCAAACTTTGACGGTCTTGCTGTATCTCGTGTCATAAACTTTATAAAGCGCGAACAACTACAGCTGGTGACACAAGAATGCGGTTAAATAGGCATTTTTCAGTCTTCATAAATTTATCTAACGCAACAAAATCTAAAATTTTTGCTATTGAAAGAGCGATTAGTAGTAATTTGACTTTCATCGGACCAAATGACATTTCTTCTAAAATCACAATTTTCATAAAATTTATAAAGATTCTATTTACAAATCTTCGTTTTTCTGCATCTTAAATTGATTCTACAATAAAGAATCTGACAAATTAATTTAAAGTATTTTCAAAGACATACTGTTGTTGATAAACTCATAACAATACGAGGAGCGTTTAAATTTAAATTGTAATTTGAATTTCCCTCCAATATAAAGAACTATCAATTGAAGGTTAGTTTGTTATTTCATAGTCTGGAACAAGTGCTTACTTGATTTGGCCAGTTGACACAACCTACATGTGAAAATCATGAGTGGAGAAAAAGTGCATTCAAGCGTAGAACAACTAATTATTATTAAATTTCTTAGTAACGAAAGGGTCATGCTTTCTGAAATTTGTGAAAAGCTAAAAAACAGTTCGATAAGGACACGTTGTCAGACGTCAGCATCTATAAATGGAGTAAGGCTTTTAAAGATGGCCGAGATCGTGCAGAAAATGAAGCAAATTTCCGGCATCCCAAAACTTCGACAACTGAGCAGATTATTAACAGAGTTAAAGGGCTTATTCAACGCGATCCTTGAGTTACAGTAAGAGATACTGCTTACGTGGGATTTCAAAAATATAATGAACTTGCACAAACGGACAGAGTTACAGATCGCTCGTTCGTTGTTGGCATTGAAGGAAGAAGGAGATGCTTTTTTAGAGTTTGTCATTATTAGTGATGAAACGTGGGTTCACTATTTCACTCCTAAAATGAAAAGATCATCTATGCAGTGGCGGCGCACTTCATCTTCAACACCAAAGAAAAAGATCCACTGTTTCAGCAAGAAAAATTACGGCTACGTTTTTATGAGATATGAGGGGGTTTTACGTATAGATTTTCTTACTGAACAACGTACAATAAACGCAGAGTACTATTCAAATTTACTGACAGGCCCAGTTAAAACATCTATCAGAAACAAGAGTAAAAAGGGTCAAAATTCTATCCGACTCTCACCCCCATGTCGCTGTTCGTACGATGAATATATTTCGAAAATTAAAATATAGTGTTGTACCTGATCCGTCCTATATCCCAGACCGTGCCCCATCTGATTTTAACTTGTTTGAGCCCTTAAAAGAGTCTCGGCGAAGAAAAAAGTGTAGATGCAATAAGAAGGTTATTGAAGGTGTTTGAGAATGGGTTCATCTTTTTTCTTAGGCGATACGGAAGTTGTCTGAAAGGTGGCGCCAGTGCATTGAAAAGCAGAGGGACAACGTTGAAAAGTTACACTAGATACTTTAACTTGTTTATGTTAGGTTTAGAATAATTATGAAATTATAATTTAAATTTGAACGCTCCTTGTAATTAATCATAAGTCAACAATCCAACTTTTAAAAATTAATTAACTTCCTAATATCCAAATATGTATGTTAGTCCAATATTGCACATAAAATTGAAATCAAAATAATTGTAAAAAAACAGATTACACATTGGGCTTCTTTAAATTACCATATTTAAGGAATGCTATGTGATGTATATAAAGCTAGAAAATACTGATTTTAGTAATAAACTGTTGTAAAATACCGCAGCACGCATCAAGTCACCGCTAAAAAAATGTTTTAATTAGTGATCTAACCCCATCGTAAAATAAACGTCATAAAAAATAAGTTAATAATTTAATTTATAATCTGTTATAAGTAGCCGCATTACGAGACTGGTTTAGGTCACCGATTTATTCCAAACAAATCAATTATACATGAGAGCGAAATCCGGCAGACTGAATAAACCAACACGTATAATCAATGTGTTGTTCTTCAAGAAATCAAGATTCATTTAACGAAATCGTTATGAAATAATAAAGGTAACCTGCGAATTCAAATTGCTATTATCAATATACACATACAAATAGCAACTATAGTTCGTGCGTGTAAATAGATATGAATTAGATAAACATAAAAATATATTCAAAATACCTTAAAATAAATTTTTATTAGAAGCAAAGTAAGAAAACCTTGTAAAAACTTTATAAACTAAAAGCAGGATTTATCATTTAAATAAACAAATCTTTCAAAGTCGGACCTTCTAATAAAGGAAAAGGTTCTAGGGTATACTAGATAGACACTTGTTTCGTGAACATTTCAAAAAGCACGGTATTTAAAATTTACCTAAAACGCCTCTTTGATTGACAACTAGGAATTAGGAAATTTTTACTTATTATAAAGCCTCCGAATTTGAAAAATAGCACGTTTGGCTAATTTTTCAGTACACCAAAATAACGAAGTTTGTTATTTAAAAGTGATTCGTCAAATTCAAACGATACCTGTACTTATTGGCCAGTTTAAAATAAATGGAAGGGAAATGTACATAAAAACTCGAAACAGCCCTTAAACAAGGCTTTTTTCACGAGAAGTGCGCGCTATTAACGTGTGTGAATAAGTCCAAAGATGTGTTTAGTTAAGTGATGCAAATCTGCCGTGTCTAAGTTCTATGTCTGGTTCGGTTGCCGGTAAATTAAAGGCAGCGACAAGCTCCATCATTTTGAGCCCATCCTTCGGGAAAAATTAGAACAACAATTTCAATTCTGTTGTTTGGAAAAGTTAGCGTAATAGTAATATCATTAAAATAAAGAATCGCCTCCAACAACAAAAGGAAGATAATCACAAAGTCAGTAAATTGAAAATTATTACGCAAGTAATGAAAATAAAGACCATTTTATGAAACGAACATGTAATAAATCAAATTCGGAGCATTACCTTTATTTTGTAACTTAATTAAACTAATTGTTATGATCTAAACTTTTATATCATAGGTCGTAAATGTTTTTACGGCAATTATTTAATAGATTAGTTAATACAACATAATTCATAAGTAGGTTAAATAACAGTTGATTCCCATAATTCTTTTGTTAGGAAAAGCAGGTATAAGAGTACCTTTCTTTGTAAAATAACTGTACTGGTTGTGACAACATTTAGGTTTACTTAAAATAATATTCCGTAAACGATATTATTTCAATTTTGCGATCCTTATAGGTATCACATTCTATATCAAATTTTATGTCTGAAATATACATTTTGGTTTATTCCTAATAAATAATTTTCTAAGATTTAATTTGTTTGACTTAATTGGTTATGCTTGAACAGAGTAATATTTTAAGTTAGTTTAAAACTAAATAAGTCAGGTTATAGATTTAAAATTGCCAGAACAAAATAAAAATTAATTTCGTCTACGTGTAAGTTACGCTAGACCATAATAAATTCAATAAAAATCACGCTAATTAACGGCCAGCGGACGAACAAAATTCATTCATATTTATACAATGATAACTATTTTATTTATTCTTTGTCAAAATTATAGGTTATTTAGAGTTATTGTTTACTTAATAAAATGTATTTTTAACCGTTATAGTCTTTAAGATACCTACTATACATTTAATTGTTAAGTTTAATTTTTAATACTGGATTATTAAATTAATAATATCTTATTTATTTTTAACGATTGACTTTTTTATTTTAATAAACGTTTCTTGTAAAAGTTAATAATGCTTTATTTACTTGCTACTTAAATAATAAGGACTTAGATACAAATAAATATCCTTAAACATATTAAAACGAAAAGGTTTTATTTTATCTTGAGTAAATACGTTGATAGACTTAAATGCAATTGTTTTGGAGTGTCATATCTGATCAGCCCCACACGGCTTAATAAATAATTTATATTGTGACGCGAACCAAAACAATACACAATCTTCTTAAAAATGTCTAGTTTGCAGAAATATTTTGGACAACGGTTTTGATTACGATTACTTTTGCATACAAAAATGGCCAATGTTTAGTAAAATGCATTCATCTATCATAGGGCATCCTGTACACCTAATATGACCATCGATTGATATACAAGCATTGGATTAAGTTTGATCAATTTAAGGTATTGTCCTTGCAACAAACGTTTAGAATTTCACTGATGAGCTTTTTCAGATCATGACGTATATTTATATTTCATAATCAAACTTTTTGGCCTTATTTTTAATTTTTGCAATTTATTCGTTCTTATCAAGTACAAAATATAAGTTCTATAAATTTGTGCGAAAATTATCGGTGCTAAAAATTTGAAAAAAGCATGATTCAGAATCTTTAAAAGAATGTATTGAAAAATGAATTAATTCGTACTGTTTTACATTTAGTCTTTCAGTTTATTATACTAATAACAAATAGGTTTGCGTGACATTTACGATATTTGAAAGTAAATTTCGAAGCGCGATAATCAATTCTGTAAACGTAGTAATCACTTCTTGATGTTGAATCGTTTCAGAAATATTGATACAAGTTTTCAAATTAAGGGTCAGTAATAACAAAATATTTAATGGTATAAATGTGTTTAAATGTAATTTTGACTTAAACATTTCATGAATATTACTTCTTAATGATATAATGAACAAATATTTGTTGTGCCGGATGTTTTATAATCAAGTTCGATGTTTAAGTGTATCAAAGTTTAACCATTACGAGTAAAAAAATTATGTTTTCACTACTTACTATTGATTTCAAAACTTTTCATCGAAATTGAAAATGTTTATTTTCCCTGTATCGCCCGTTTTCAGAGCTTGAATTGATAGTCTATTTATATTAGTTGTGGCGTGTTTCTGCATTTAGTATTTCTAATTTTTGTCCCGTTTGGAGTTTGCATAGATAAATGTGGAATTCGCTTTAAATTATTCAGTGCATGAACTCGAGCATTCCCTAATGAATTGCATAGAACTTCTTATTGATGCTTCCCACTAATCCTAAATACTCTCTATCACATGCTCAATTTTTCCGCAGCGACAACTTGTCCACGGCATTTGTACACATATATGTGCAATAAGTTGTGCTCCATTCTATCCGCAATTTTTATCTACCCAGTTTTATTCAAAACTGTTAAACAAATTAATTATGAACAACTATTACAAGTGAAACAGAACATAGCGTTAGACACCGTAATTAATAATCAAACAATTACACTGTTCTAACATTAGAAATTTAAATAAACTATCGTTTAATTTAAATTTCTAAAACAATATGCTGTAATATAAAATAACCAGTAATTTTAAGTATTAAACTAAGTTTCTCAGACTATAAAAATAAATATTTTTACAAGTTTCTAAGTGCACCGTAATAATCAAATTGCGAGTGAATTTTAAAATAAGAGTAAAAAATAAAACTTCAAAGCAATGGGATGTAAAATGGAATTATGCAAGAACATTTTACATAAAATCTCTTAGAGTACAGACGCCGCCAAAGTATTACTTGCCGACGTCATACAAAAGCAACCGGGGTTGAGGCCTTGAAGCGCAACGGAAAAAAACCGGGATTAGAACAGAAATTTAACGTTTGCCATCTCAAACACGAAACTAAAAATTTGAAATTTGGAAAACGCCTATTGGGTAATAGAAAAATACCGGAGTGGGATGTCGAATGTTATAAAAGCCAGAAGACGCAATTTTGCCTTGAATTGCTGCTGAATTAATCAAGCGGTAAACGAGTTTAGATCCGTTGACGTTAGAGATGTAAATCATATTACCTTGTGTCACGTATTGAGGATCGTGACATTAAAAAGTACCGACGTTTACAATTCAACGTAAATGAAATTTTCCTAAGGTAAAAAAGAAAATAAATCTAATTGCCAAAGATGCAACTTAAAAGAAGTACCGCTAGATTTGAGTTTGAATTTAAAAGGGACGTAAATCGTTTTAAGATCGCTGACCCAGAATTCGAACAGCCAGAAGGAAGCTTAATTATTTAAAATACAAGATAATATAAACGCAACTTAAATCGTAAGCGTTCTTATCAACTCATCTTATAAACTTTTACTAAACAAATAAAATCAAGTGCTTCATGCTCGTTATTTTAAATTTTTAAAAATTTATTTTACTTTGAATAAACACGTTAAAGAAGCAGAAGTTTTTTCTCGAATGTAAACAATTCTTGTTTACAAGTAGTCATAACAGTTTGTATAGAGAAGTAATCGAAGGAGTTGTAAATATTAAATGTTTTGTTTAAGATTTAGGTGCATTAGATTTAAATGAGAATATTGTTGATTTGAAATTTTATTTATTTGAATGTTCAATAAATGTATAGAACATAAAGACGTTGTTACTTACTTTGTTGAAATATAGCAAAGACGTTAATTATATAATATTGGTCTAACATCAAGATGAGGTACGTGCGGAGGACGAGTATGGCATGTGGTTGGTTTAAAAAGACATGTCGCTAGCAACGAGGCATGACAACAGAATGGATCGCATGCCACAACTCCAGGAGTAACCATATAACACCCAATTATGACACAATACACGATTATGACAATTTACAAATTGTTGGCAGTTAGAAAACAGTTGATAAAAAGCAATATTGACAAGTGCTCTCGGACCGCACTACAAAAGGTAATGACCACCACTTAGGTAGGGTCTGCCTACCTTGTTTAAAAATTGTATAGGACTAATATATTAATAAATTTCATAAGACTTTTTAGTATCACATTTTCATTACAATAAATAAGTGATTATATCCACAACTTTGGTTAAGAAATATAGCACGAAGTTAACTTCGTTAACTAATCAATATAAGTCCAAAATTTTAAATAATTAGTATAAAATGAACAAAACATATTTTCTCTTTTACAAAAGAATGTCAGTCAAACTTCTGTGAGCTTAAAAATTGATTACAACATTTTCTAATGTTTACTGCGTTGCTTTATTAGTTTATTATTAATGATTAACTGGATAGCGTGCATTAACTTTGAAAAATGCAGCAAACAATATTTTAAACTGTTTCTAAAATTAAGAACTTTAAAGGTAATTTCCACCTGTCAATTTGTTAAAAGGGCCGAGTACCTTTCTAAAGATTACATAGGATTATATTATAACTGTACCTTGCCTACTTGTATTTATTTTTGCATGAGCCAAAACCAGATTAAAGTTTGAACAAACATTTGTTATTTCAAATGTAAATGAAAGATATACATATAAACAAGTTTTCATTAAAAATGAAATTTTAAAACCAATAATTAACAATTTTTCTAATAGCAGGTCGTTAACCGTTGTTACGTGATTTTCGGCGTAATGTTAACAACTTAAAGAAAAATATAAAATTTAAAATTAAAAAAAGTGTTGTTAAAATTATTTAAATGAAAACAAATAAAAATTTTATTTCTTCACTGTTTTAATAATCTTTGTAAATTTTCACTTACTTGAAGTTCAATTTTCTTAGTAAATACGACGTTTATCAAGCTCGAAAATTCGAATTATCGCCTGCTTTTCGTGGTGAATTTTCTTTGATCTTGAGTGGTGTATTTTTACTGCCTTGTGCTGATTTTGGAAATGACGTCTTCGCTGGACTTGTATCAATAATTAAAATATCAAGAACTATTTACCAACTAATCGATTTTTTTATCTTGGCACTGGATTTACAACACTTGTTTAATCTAACTACGTATAATTAAAGCTGGAACCCAAAGACTTCGATTTCTGGTTTTTTAAAGTTTGTTTGTTTCTGTCTATTACAGAATACGTCAAACTTCCCACGGCTTCTAGCAATATTTTCAAGTTTTTGTTAGAGCTGTTAACTTTTATTGGTACTTGTCTGAATTTCTTTAGCATCACCTTTCTAACTGGCGCCACACACTAATGGAAACTTTAGCACTTGATTTTATTTAAAATGCAAATATTCAAGAAAATATTTTAACCTTTACTATTTAACTAAATTATAATATTTTCTCATATTGATTACACGTTAATTAAATTAATTAATTAATGTGTAATGAACACTAAAGACCAAAAAGGGTAAAATAAAAATAAATAAAGAAAAATATTTTAAAAACGTGCTTTTATTTTGAAATGAACCAAAAAAAATAAAATAATTTTTTCAGCTACACGGGAACATTGAAATTTTTTATGACTAAAAATTCCAATGTTCCCGTGTAACAGAAAAAATTATTTTATTCTTTTTAGACCATTTCGAAATAAAAACATGTTTTTAAAATATTTTTTTTATTACTGAATAGTTTTTTTATTTTCTAAACGGTTACTAGTTTGTGGACAGCCGTCGTAAATAATTTTTGAGATTACATTTAGACAAAATAGTATTCTTTCAGCTGTGATATTAAATTAAATTTTATGATGCACCTTCTATTTTACCTTTAACTGTGGAAAAACCAGCTTCTTAACTAAATGAAAAGGCGTGCGATTTTAATCACCAGAAATTCTTTTAAAAATTGTATTTACCGTACGACAAAGATGGACCATACATAAATTCATACTCATTACGGTTTGATGACTTTTAACATTGGGAACTTCGAGTAGAAATTGTACATTATAAATTAATAGCTGAAACGTTAACGTATGAAGCATGATATGAGGAAACAATACAACCAAAGTCAGGATGAATAATTATGGTTTAATCAATCTGGGTCATGCTTATGGTTGCCAATCAATTTTTAACATATAACAAACATTTAATAATCAATATATTCGGAATTGTCTAGTGAATATTTAAATCTATTGATGTAATCGCTTTAAACTATAGGAAGTTTATCTAAAACGACATTTTGTGAAAACGTTTGGAAAAATATCTGAGATGTTGCATTAGTCTCTACTTATGGACCAAAATTGATTTAAGGCCTGTCAGAAACAACAAAACATTTAAAAGGATACGTGGCTAGTTTATAGAGCAAATTCAGAATAAAAGCCCTTTATTCGTATTACCTTTAATGTTTGATTAAAAATATGCTCATGGCTATGTATGCAGTGTGGATTATATCTCATTTAAGAAAAATGACGTATTTTAATATAAAAGATAAAGTTATCTTTCAAATTAATTTATTTTAGGAAAATACGTAGAAAATAAAAATTTGAAAGATTATTCGTGAAAATAGACCAACTGTGGCTCCAGAAAAATTGCCTCCGACAAAGTAATGCATCTCCTGTAACTTATCAAGCTATAAAATTAAAACTACACATTCATAAGAAATTACGAACTAGATTCCGGCAAGATACAATTTAAAATACCGTTGCAAAACGATTAACCAAGCGGATATGACAGTTTTAACAAACATGTAATAAAGTGAAATGTTATAAAATTAAGTAAGAAACATTTTTTTTTTGTAATGTGCGTTTCAATTGTTAAATTGAAATGCGAGAAAAGGTGGTCTTAGTAACCATCAAAAGTAGTGTGCTTCATTTGCAAATTCAAGACCCCGTACAAGTTAGTGTGTGAGAATAAGTGAAGTAAACAGTGCTTCAAGATAGCTCAACTAAAATTCGAAGTAGCCGTAATTGAAACTTAAATACAATTTAAATGTCACGAGTTGTCAAATGTGATACCTACAAATAACCTGTAATAATTTTTCTTAATAATATTTCAGTTAACGACAAATACAGCAAGGTATAAAAAAACCTAAGATTTAGGTAACCCAAAATACACTTTGCCATAAATCAATTTAATTTATGTAGTTTTTCGTGTAACTTTGTGTTATACATGATTTTGAAAAGACTAAGTACTAAATACAGAAATTACATGCAAGTTATAGCCTCTAAAACAATGCAATGATAATAAGAAGCTTGTAAGATTGTTTCAAGTTGGAAAAGATAAATTCAAACAAACGGGGTACGTACTTCACCAGATTCACATAAAAATCCATCAGTAGTCCACAATTAATTAAGATAGATTATACCAGTATATATACAAGGTATTTCAGATAATTTGACATTCCTTTTAAGGGATGAAAGCCAGTCCTAAAGGCACCCCAATAAGCGTACAATTAAAAGAAGTACGAATACTAAAAATTACTTTTCTTTACTAATGACGAGTCGACTATGCACATGCTTTTAAATATACTGTCACAAGACGAAATCGCAATAACGCATGTGGCAGAAACACCAGTGTTTTAGCGACGGCCGGCAAAGCTACAGTGGAGCGAGGCGTGGTTCTC
>JAHWXV010243983.1:0-11559 GCA_024586415.1 Phrixothrix hirtus | reverse complement strand
TGTGTTTTTTATCCCATTTTATTATAATAATAAATTAAAAAATATTGCATACCAGTATGCATATTTGGTCAAAAAAAGGCATATAAGTGCATATTTTAAAAGGAAACAAGGCATATATATATGCGCATATTTTGGCTGCATTTAAATGCATATATTCCGCCCCCTACAGTCATTTCTATTACACTAATTGTATCACCTACTTGTGGAACTATCCTTGAATTTCTGAGTTTTTTAGAAACATCAGTAACTTAGATGGGGAGCGTTTAAAACTTCGCAGAGTTCAGGGAATTGGGGTATTATATCGGATTGGTAAATCGTATAAAATTTTAAAGGACAGTTCCTCGTCCTCACCACATTTTTTGAAAAAAGGATACTGGTGGATTTTAATTGTGGTCAAGTGTTTGTTGAAGCTATGACCTGTTAGGATGCCAGTGTAAGCTAGGATTTCTTTCGTGCTTAATAAAAGTAAAAATTGAGTTGTTTAGAGCATTGACCTAAAATTAGAGACCTAGTTTGTTTAATGGTTGGTTTATCCTACCATTATTTGAACCTGAAAAGAAGGTCAGCCTCAATGGTGGATTTTATAAGGAAGTCAGGTAAGTCGATGTTAGGGGCGGCTGTTTGCATTGCGATACCCACCCTGGCTAACGAATCTGCATTTTCATTGCCTGCATGTCCCTGATGGCGAAACAAGCAAATAGTCACTTTATTGTTCCTACATCCTAGAACCTATAAGTTTTTCCAGCATTCTCAAACCAAACTGGATAATAAGGTGGGATTTAATTGGGCTTGTATACATGTATACATTTCGGCAACTGATGAATAAGTTAAGGCTACAATTGACATTTCACTTTGGTAGTCAAGCCCTATCTGGCCCCATAGGTGCAGTTGCACATCCAAAATATTGCTGTCGCTTTATTTGCTCTTTTAGACATGTGGCATCTTTATGTTAGTATTTGGTCGAGGGTTACATCAAAATGTTTAACATTAGAATTTCAATATATAGGGTTTTCGAATAAAAAGCTGGCAGTCATTTTTTGAATTAAATTGGAGTAATTTAAATTCATAAAGAGAGCAAAGTTTGTTACCAACGGGTATCATATTATTAAAAAAAGGAAGTATATCTACCTCATCCATTTATTTCGAAAAAAAATAAAGCTATAGAATGTTTCGCCAAACAAATAGCTTCTTCAGCCAGTAAACAATTTCTCTTCTTATACTAGCCTTGCCTTTATCATTTTCCTTCCGATCCATAAACATTTTGTCACATGGCTTTATTAAGAAGCGCTGTTAGAGAATTAGTTTACTAGCGTTTTTCTAAGCTGATTACTCTGCAGAATCTTCAAGACCTAGTGTGATCCTCCGGATTACAATAGGACTTTGCCCCCTTGATCCAAGTTTTGATATAAATAATAGGATATGAACGTTTTTCAATCGCCATTAGTTGTTACCAGAACAATCGGCAAAGTTCATGTATGTTTACTATTGAAAGTTTTTCATTTTAAACATGCATACATAATTGTGCCCTTGAAAGTAGTATAAAAAGGTCTCTGAACGTTTTTCAATTCCTTCTTCTACGCTACGACATAGAATCAACTACCTACTTCATTAATACTAATTTAAATTACCTAGTGCTAATCTCCATATATCCTTCATGCCAACCAATATAAATTGCATGACACACACGACCAAAACACATAATAACACACAGGGTTTTGCATATCAAAGTAGTGTACATAGTTGTAAATATATGTATAAAGTTGCATGCTCGTTTATTTAACCTAGAATTTGCCTAGTTATACAGGCAGAAATGAAACATATAGAATTAGTAGTATATACAGCTACACTCGAAAGTAACTATACAACGCCATTAAATATTTTCCTTCTTATTAACTACGAGCCCGTTCGAATCCACCCCCAAACCTCCGACTGAAAATAAGCTAGCTGAAGGCCAATTGGACTATAAATTAGTTCAATATACACTTATCTTATGCCGACTTTAAGTCATAAAGGTTAGAGCTTGAGTCATCCAATGTAAAGCAAATAATTAACCGAAAGGTCGTCGCAAGAAAGAAAGGGTTAATAATATCTAAAGAACATGAATAGAATTATAAATTTACCAACTTATCAACGTTTAAAATTAAATAATTGAATGTTTATATGATAAGATATATGACTAGCTAACAAACGTAACTGATGAACTGTTACGTATTTAATTTTGTTCAAGTTTTTTAGTTGTTATTAACTAATTTAAGTTAAGTTTTTTATTTTATTTGTGTTTTTTAGATATTACCAACTAACTTTATTTATTACCTGAAGATGTCAATTATTTAGCGAAACATGTTGTAGTTTTGGGTAAGATGGATACGTTTTAATTTTTTAGTATGAGTAATTTACATGTTAGAAATGAAAGAATCGAAGTTTTCTCCTATAAACGGTGCGAATTTCATAATTCGACACAAGCGACAAACCATATAAGTGACCTTTGAACAAACAAATGGGCAATTGCGGATCTTCTCACCATAAAATTTGTAATGTGCCTTTACCTGGCATCCATTTTGGTTTGCAATAAATAATTAATTGAGTAATTATTAAACACAAACTCGATGCTTAGTTCACGTAAAGACCCATTAATTGTATGTAATTTAAATTATTTTTACTAGTGCATAATTAGAACATCCTGTATATATTTTATTTAAGCATTTCATATTTAATTAACGACATTTTTGCGTTTGCTAATATTAATAGTTTTGTAATTAATCCTGTATTCGTTTTTATAGTAGATAAGGTACGTAAATAATGAGGAGTTCATGATCTTTGACCTACACTAGATAAAATATAGTTAAGCAGGTCAAGGAACGTGACCTTACAAGCAAAACATAGGAGTGCGCTCTCGCAGATTAAAAGCGCATACGATGTTAAACTTTTATGGAAAATTTCATACTTTGTTAATTAGAATAATAACTTTAGCGTAATTAACTTACGGTTGAATTATTTAATTTTAAGTACGTATTTATTATTACCGTATTGTGTAAAATTGTGAACGAATTAATCAGAATAGTTTAGCTGATAATGACATATTATTAATTAGTTTTGTACAGGAGCAATGCCATCAATATAAATTGTTACTGCTCCTAGGATATAAAAATAGCTCATCTAATAGTGTAATCATTATTAATCAGATGAATCCCGTAAGCCAGAAAGTTTGCTTCTAATTGCATTCATTGATAACGAGTTTACTATAAAAGCCGCTACGTTAGGCCATTTAAGACAGAGGTGATCCTAACTCCAGAGAGAAAGGGTTGCTCCTTGAGATCAGTGTTTTCTGACTTCCTAGAGCACAGAAACGCTAAAACTACGAAAGGGTACAATATTGTAAACCACTTCTAAATAGCTAGGTGTTTTATTTCTATTTTACCGACTTTAAATTCACGAAGTTAGAGTATCTTGCTATACTTTCTGAAAATAAATATTAACAATAAACCGAACGAAGTGCAAACATAGGCCGTAATCTTCTAAATTGAATAGAAAATAGTGCTTTTTTGCAGAAGACGTGGTACGACGCAAATCATGAAGCTTGCTACCGTGTATTTCACTTTATTTCAAATTAAACAATTTTAAACCGTTTGACAAAAGGGTTAATAGTTCTGAAACTTACCGTATTGTTGAAAATCACTGCGATTTATTCCCTTGCTCTACGGCACGGAGATCCAGCCCTAGCTTGGGTCTTAAAGTACATGTTGACAACCCCCTTTGGCGGATATCGCTTCTCCCTTTATCTAAATAACCTCCAAGTTAAGAACAATTAAACCTTCACTAAATTTCATTTACCTAATGCACCAAAAACCGGTGAAAACTGCATAATTAATTGCACCGCAAACACACAAAAAAACTTCGCCATTTTGATATACTACCCATAAATCTTTGCGATCGATTAACATTTCAACGAAAGCGCATTTTAGCGCCCACTGGTATCCCCGATACAAATAGAAGCAAGCGCTAGCTATTCTAAATAGGTTTCAAACTAGACTTAAATTCAAACTGTAATTAGGAACGTTTATTAATTAGAAATAAATGATTTACTGTCTTAAGACTTCTTATTCAAAGGTATAAAAATACATGCAGGTATTAAAACAGTGCAATGCATGTGTGGTTCAAATATAACATAAAAATAAAGGTAAAATCTGAATAAAAATAAATTATTCAAAATATACAGTTCCAAGCATGTACAAATTTCAAAACATAGTTTGCAAATAAGGTTAACTAAATAAAATACATTAAATTGTATCACCAAACTGAACGTAGATAAAGTATAAAAATACAAGTGTGTACACCGAGCTCGATAAATAAATGTCAAAGGTAAAAAGCCTATAAACAATAGCTAAATCAAGTATCAGGTTTTAATTAAACTAATTAGAACAAAGTCATGACTAAAATGTACATATACAGAATATAGCAAAACCTAAACTGTAAATATTATTAATCTAGAACCTTTAATAAATCTAAGTTCACACTGGGAAGAAACCGTATAAATAATTTTAACTTGTATATATTAAGATAAGTTTTAGAGGACTGCTGTTACATCCAAAAAACTGTCCTGGACCTTTCTTCGACTACGATAGAGATATCCTGCAGTATACATGTTTCAGTGTTTGAACTAAGTCCCAACATCTAATACGATCAAGAACTAGCCCAACTCGTTACATATTTTGACGTCCACAAAACAGGGGCTCGAACATTCGTTACAAATTGTGTAACCTAGCAAAGCATATAAATAAACAAAATCTTCTATTTCCATTCAACGTGTCGCAACCACTCGTATAACTTGTTAAGTCATACAATTTTGTGGTGAGAAGATCTGCAACCATTTATTTGTTAAATGCTAGTTGTATGGTTTTTCAATTAAGTCGGATTTTTTGAAATTCGCGACGCTTATAGAAGAAAACTTCCATTCATTTATTTTTAACATGTAATTTACTCCCATTAATTCCAAATCTGGCTCTCCCAGCTTTATTTCGTAATATAACTCCATTTATAATGTGCTTATAAGGAAACTTGTATTATCAATCATCGTGTTCAGCAACATCATACTGATGAGCTCCAAAGGGTGAAACCAATAGTATATAAGGGGCCGTCATACAGTAACGTGTACCTGAAATTAAATACAAAATACCTTTACTGTTTTAATTATAATTGTTTGTTCAATTAAAAAGTTATTTTGTTTCTTTGAAATTTAGTTACACGTTAATATAATTTATTTTTGGTAATGATTTATTTAACACTTCATGATAGCACCATGTATGTATTTATATTTCATTTCATTAGATTAGTTATTTGTAATTAATAAAAAACTAATTCATTTCTTCACATATAGATAAATAGACAACTGATAACCTAGTAATTAATATTTGTAAACAAAACGAAAAAGTTCAAGAACTAGTCATAACCTGGATAATTTTGTTTGTTTGCCGGAAATAGATTACGATTATCACCTTTTGCACACATGCAATATCAACTAAATGGAAATTTCAAATTAATAATTAGTGATTTCCCGCATAAGGTTAATTAAATACATATTTTTAAGAATAGTTTCAAATCCGCTATTTATTTAGCTATCCGTACATATAATTCAATCCATGATTTATTTTCAGGTAAATGCGTAATTAGTTTTAATTATTTTGTAAGGCAATTAATTGTTTAAAGAAATACTGGATAATTATTAATGTACCTTTACATAACTAATTTGCCAAATTAACCGTTCTATTGCACTGTTTATGTTCATTTTTCGACAAAGTGTACATAAAGTCGAAATATGCTTGCTATGGAAAATTATATAAATACAAGGTAGAAATTCGAATTTTTAACAGTCTTCACTTCTCCTTTGAGCGAAGAAGATTTTGAATAAGACTTTTGAAAAACGCTTCTAAAGCGATAACCCGTTTATATTTTGCGAAATATCCGACTGAGACGTAATATTTTATTTAAATATTGAATTAATTATTACAGAACTGTTTAATATTCGTTATTCCATAAGGCGTTAATAGAAAACGTATATTAAAATCAGAATCCTAGCTAATAAATTTATTTAAAAGGCTTAAATTAATTAATTAAATTCATTAACTGAGCAACATTTCACGAGAAATTGACAGGGTTTAATCTTTTTTTAAACAGCTGATACAGCACGTATTTATGACATACCGTTTGCACTCAAGTATAAACAATAAATCAAATTTGGTTATTAGCGTCATCCTTACCTGAAATAAATACCCCTCGATGTTGAGAAACGTCGGACGAAAACAATGCTATAATTGAAGGGATAATCCCATTATTCTTTTAGTCAGTATTCCGTTCGATGCCTTTTTGAAGACGTCGATTGCCCATAACACACCAATAATTCTCAAAGACGTTAATAACAGAACAACTGGCATTGTAGATGTCAACACAAATTAACATAACGGTATTTAAAAGTAAAACCGTTACTACTTAACGACGTGCAAGATCAGCCATCTTGAATAAACAATCAGCTGTGCCAATGTCATTGATTTTTGTTCAAATAGAAATTAATGCATTCATACGACCTCTATCGTGATTAATAATAGAGGGCTAAGTATGCATTTGTTTCTGTAAAGGTGGTTAACCAAACTAAAATCGTTTTTGAAATATTCATTGTACAAAATAGTTTGTTATAAAGAATCTTTATTTATAATATTAATAAATATAAATATGCATAAATTAATATCTGTACAGAATTTATAATAGCATTTTAAAATATAAACACAACTGGTTATTTAATAAATCTCAATTAAAATAGAATCTGCATTAGTCATTTAATAAAATTTAAAATAAAGTTTCTGCAAGGTAATAATTAAACTGACATGCATATAAGAGTTAGAATACAGTACAAATTACATAGCAAAGTGTTTAATTAAAATGCTCTGATCAGAATTAATTTTTGAAAGGCAAATACAACAATTTTTTATAACTAAAATTCATTTTTGAAAGTATTCATGATTAAAACCGTACAGCCGTTTACGATCAAGTAAAATATACAACCTAGCTCGCAAATCAAAGTGCACAACATCTTAAATCTAACCCAATCCTTTCCAATAACCCGTGTTGTATATATTCCCACACCCCTCGTTACTTAATGTCAAGTTAGTTTTAGATGAATATAACTTTCATTGAATTTATACAACCGATACTGTATAACTTGACATCAACGAACACTGAAAGAGCCTGCTTCCTAATTTACAAACTCGGACCCCACACTTCGACTGAAAGCAACCCGTGGCATTGTACGCAGACTTTGTATGACAAGAGCAGACTTAAATGTTTAAAAGTCTTGCCGTTACAACACGTTGAATGAAAATACAAACTTTTATTTGTTTACCTACTTCGTTAGGTTATACAATTTTGAGGCCAGGAGACCTACAATTGTTCATTTCTTTTAAATGACAAATATATAGCTTTTCACTTATGCTGAATTTTGAAATTCGCGCCGTTTATAGAAGAAAACTTCCAATCTTTCATTTTTTAGTATATGTTTTTTTTAATGAAGAGATGCCCTCGAATAGAAGTTTTTTGGGATTAATAGCCAGCTGGTGAAGGTTGACTCAGTTACTTACTATATTCATAGCATCTTGAGGGCCGCCCCTAGCAACGGTTTCAAAATTCCTAATGATATGCAGAATAATGCCATCTGCTTATTCCTAGGTAGAACTAAGTCCCTTACGGCCTTTTCGGAAACTTTACCTATTGGATCGAGTTACGACTTGGGTTAGTTAAATGCGTTCGTAAACTTTAGGTTGTTAAATAACCAGTGTTAGAAAATATCATTCCGTTTAACTCGGTCCACAATCAGGTAAACCATCTTACAACCCTAGTTTATAGCAGGGTAAACATTTAAAATTTGCAATATAACCTCAATGTTTTGTATATTACACGCGTAAAACCATGGTGGGGTTAACCTTATTGTCTTGTAGTGTTACTGCATTGTAGCGGGTATCGTTCTACATGCAAATCAACAATAAAAATAAATAATCTCGAATTTGCGTTCGAAAACGATTAAGTTTTAGAGCAGTTTCTAATACAACCCGATTAACCTGGTCACGTGATTAGGTTGTTCAGGTTGCGAACCTAGTAATAGTTTCCGAAAAGGCCTCTAGTAGATCGTCAATTACTAAATTCCACCTTGTGAGCAGCCTTTTGTGGTTGAGGTTGTTGTTTTACAGCAATTTAGGGCCCCGTAAAAGTTTTGCCCCTAGTAGGTTTATTTTCCACAACAAAATGTTGAGGTATATGCTATGATAGGTGGCAATTGAATTTACACGTACAAAGGTAACAATGTAAAAATCTCTTTGATGTCTAGAAAAACACCCAGGCTTGTATGTTTATAGGTCAGGATCTCATCGATCACATAAACAAACTCGTGTACGACTGCCTGTATAGACCTACGTGGTTGAGAGGCGTGTTAGTAGTGGTACAGAGGGTAGTTCTTCAGCACCACGCTGCGTATATATTACGCGATCACCTTTTTCCATTTATTTCGGTAGAAAGGATGTCAAGCTATTGGGCGAAAGACTTTGGCTTCTTCATAAGATATCTTAGCAGTTTTGCGTAAGAAGATTGTGGCCAGGCTTGTGTAATATAGTGCAGTGCTAAGCTGGTCCTGTAGAGTTTTAAGACATATTAGTCGAATAAGAATGTTCACAACTTACCCATGGTGACACCTTGGTTCTTATATGAGGGCTATTTGTGTGCAGTTTACCGAAGATGTTACAGAATCCGATGCAATACTGCAAGTTAAATTGTTCCTTTCTGAGGTTCATCACTGAAAATACGGCTGTGTAGAACCCTTTTCCATGGAGGCAGGTGGTACAGCTTTAGTATTCTCTACTTTGGTATCAATTAACCGGAAGACTACTCGTCCCTCAGAAAGAAACGGTGTGAAGTTGTACGCTTTTACAACCTTCAAAGAGGATTCGTCAATACTTAGAATGAGCTTGATCCCCTGAGTGTGATCCTGCATCCCCCGTTCACAGATCCTCCATACCTTAGATCTTAACCCAGGATTTTGCCTGGCAAGGCGTTGCAATAAGGAATCGGTATTCTCATGTGGTGCCGATATCTTTACTGCGATTTTACTGAGCCTACAAAGTGCAGAAGAAATATTGTAATAAGTTTCTGTGCCTGCTTTAAGGTCAGGGTAGGTGTTACCTTTAGAAGCCACTCTTTGCTCATCTGATCGGCAAAGGTTGCCGCGATGGTTCCCTATATGAGCTGTATGTCGTGGAAGCGATGGATATGTTCACCATTAAATGCCTCCATAACCTTATTTACAATTGTCCATTTCAGTTCTGCAGAGATAAGCACCTTAGGAGAGCTATCCAAAAGGAGAACAACGCTAAGCATGGACTCTACAGCCCTGGCACAGAATATTTGTTTAAGCTCGTGTTGATAAGTCTTTTGAAGCGCTTCAGCGTAAATTAGTGCGCCATCTGCTGTTCTTAAACCTTTACTAGGCTCTGGCTTTCTCTTGGGTTCCCTGTCTGCTTCCGCCCTACATCCAGTAGGAGTGGCGGTTTTCGAAGAGCCTACCTTGATCTTACTTTCAGCCGCTTTTGCTCAATTGAGTTTTCACGTTTGGGTTCCAGACAGCTTTTTTCTTTGATTTTGTAGTAGGATGAGGTTTCTAAATTGAGTAGAAACCTGCTATTTCAGTAATCTAACCTGCCGGGGTTGCCGAAACCTCTTCGCTAGATATTGAACATTTTGGTGAAATTGCGCCCTCTATTTTATTAAAGATTTTTGGTGATATACACTTGATTGCCCCAGAGCCTAATTTAAGGAACAATGCGATTTGATAAATGGAATTTGCACCTGGTTGACCGCTTAAGAGGGATTTGCTCCTCCACCATGCTTCCCCTTGATGCGCGTTAGAACTTGGGATTGGAGATTTGTTAAGTGGTTGCCTCCACATGACTCAGGAGATTAAGTGAAGGTCGCCGCTCATCTAGCTGGGATGTTCCTGCTCCAAAACGTAGTTACAGAAATTTATCCAGACTAGTGTTTACGATTTTTCGGTGTTAAACTCAACGCTAATGCTGCCATTACATTAAAAAAGGCAGAGTTTAAACCTCTAAATTTAGTAACACAAGATTGCCAGAGAAGACACTGAAACGAATCTTGTGAGCAGAGAGAGTGGGTGGTGGAATATCTTCTGCACCTGGCTTTTGGTATCTAAGTTCACAGAGTTTATAGCCGTTCACTTATAGCCCTCTACCTTAGCCCCTGTGAATGTATAATAGTGTTTGATACAAAAGGGTCGATCTGTGTTAAGAACAGCTGCTGCTCTTAATGCCAGGTACTCAGGCCAAAAAGTGCAGTCATACCTATGTCGCAAAATTAGTTAAAAAATTTGAAGAAACGGAGTCAGTGGTAAACCAGAAACGAATCGGGCGAAGAGGATTGGATGAAGTTTTCCAGGTGGAAGTGCTAAGTCATTTTGCGCAACCCCAATGTCTTCAATTCGAAAAGCAGCGACTGCCACAGGACTTTCACGAGAAATTATACGACGAGCATTTAAGTTAAATAAATTTCACTCTTCCAATATGCAAACCCTGCAAGAACTGGCCGAAGACGACTGCGACCGAAGACTTCAATTTTGTGAAGAGATTATCGAGAAAATTAACAATAATCTAGAGTTCGTGAAAAACATCTGATTTAGTGACGAATCTACGTTTTTTTTTAATGGAACAGTGAATAAACGCAACTGCCTGATCGGACCAAAATTCACATCGTTTTTGTGATGGACGTACCCAACGACCCAAAAAAATTAATGTTTGGGCAGGTATTTTCGGAGACACAATCGTGCGTCCTTTGTTTCTTGAAGAAAATCTAACTGGAGATAATTACCTGAATATGCTACAGAATACTATCGGAGCTCTCATCACAGATGAAGTAGAGCCTCAACGCAATCTTGACGGAAACCTGAATTTTAATTAAAATATTTAATGTACTATGCTGTTGCTGTTCGGCAATTTTTAAATGATGCATTTCCGGAACAGTGGATTGGAAGAAGAGGTCCCATAGAATGACCACCGCGATCTCCGGATCTTACATCCCTTGATTTTTTTTCTTTGGAGTCATTTAAAGTCAGTGGTGTGCGAAACACAGCTTGCTTCAATAGAAGATCTTCGTGATAGGGATAATCAGGCAACGCCGTTCAATTCCAAGGGAAGTGTTTCCAAATGTGAGGCGTGCATTTGAACAGCGTTTATTTTATTATTTAAAACGAAATGGTGGACAGTTTGAACATTTAATTTAATTTTGTACTAGATAAGTGTAAGGGAAATAAATTAATTACATTGCTTAATGCCTATTTTATCATTTACTTACTAGATCAATTTATCACGTAAATTACGAATCAGTTTATTGTTGAATAACTTTTTACTGTGTTATCCTAATCGCCTTTGCATGATATCAATGAAAAGAATTTTTCAAGACCTTTCCAATGATGTGCTGCAAGGGGCGGGTTGCCATTTAAGATTTCAAGGGGGG
>JAHWXV010243976.1:0-10024 GCA_024586415.1 Phrixothrix hirtus | reverse complement strand
CTCCTGATATAATCGTCTAGCCTCCGGTGCGCTGCCATCAGCCAAACCATACATGTAATGAATATCTGCCATTTCTTGATTACTAAAATTAGCCATTTTGTTTTGAAAATAGCGCTGTGCCGATATTTTAACTATTACATTATTAAGTTGAGTTTGAAAAACTGAACTGTCAACGCGAAAATTTCATAACAATCATAGCATACTACAGAATTTAAATCTTTTGTTTTCAGTAGAGACACATATCAATTATCTAATTGTGCTTTATGTTTTTACTGAGAACCAGTTGAAGGTACGAAAAAAAGTCGAGATCTTTTTTATTAAAAAATGCTATATCATTCATAACATCATTTTTCTTTTTAAAAAAAGGAGTGGCGTCCATTCTTCCCAATCAAAATAGTCAGGGTAAAATTAATTTGGACACCACTGGTTAAAATTGAACATAGTTTACTATCAAAAAAGATGTGACTCTACATTTACTTTACACTCCCAAAGTTTTATAAGAATATATGATGTAGTTGCAGTTATTAAAAAAAATATTTAAAAAAAAATTTATTTATGACTCAATATATCAAAAATAAAACGAAAACGGACCTATATTTATATAAACTTTTTGTCTTAAAATCATGCACAGAGTATCCCCTCTGCAATATTCACATTCAATTATGTAACACACTGTATATATATATGTATATATATATATATATATATATATATTTGCTTGCAGATTTTAAAAATATCTATGTGTACGGTCTGAAATGGTCAGTTTGAGATTAGAGATGAACAATGAGTAATGGATTTAGTAATATTTGTAAAGTCCTTAAAATTTTTTCTACAATACCTTAGTAGTCAAAAGTAACTTAATTTTTGTTTTCTATCTGTGAGGTAGGAAAGAATTTTATATTATTAATTTTAGAAAGATCTGGTTTGATTTCGTCAGATGCAATTATATTTTCAAGACTGATTTATGAAGAAATTCTTATTTGTCTAATTGCATTTTAAGCTTGGAATCTCGATATCGTTCTAAAATGTTCTTTAATCCTAAAATGTGTTGTTCTGATGAAGAAACATAAATCATAAAGACATTTAAGTACAAAAGGCATTATTTTGGGGTTGAACACGAAAAATACCATAGGACAAGAAAGCCCTCAACATTGAACTTTAACGGACGACAATATAGTCGGATAACAGTAGAAGTGTTAATTATGTCAAACGTGTTGTACAAAATCGTGTTGTTCAAAATTTCCAAATTGGATTAGCAATCCTTTTAAGAATATAAGCAAATAAAAATGTAAGTTTCCGCCAAATTTACTCACATAGCGACAAATGTTCTAATAAAAAAAATTCATATCATACCATACGAAATTACATCAAGAACGCTTTAAATTTTGCCTGAAAGAGCTAGATTTTATCAGGCGAATACCATTTAGTGATAAGGCTGCTTTTAAAGCCACTGTGTGATTAAACTGCATAATATGAACTACCACATTGTTGAAAATGAATACTGTGTTAGGAAAGCGGATTTGCAAAATAAATATACAATTAGTGTTTAGGTGAAATACTTGGTGACCACGTAATAAGCCCTCATTTCTTTGATGATATATTAACCAGAGTTGGGTACCTTCGTTTCTTAAAACACAAATTTCCTCTGCTAATGGAAAATGTTAATGTTAAAGCAAGAACTGATGTATTATGAGCATGATGGAGTACTTCCACATTTTCACAGAAGTGTAGAAATATATTTAAATCAATGGAAATCTGAACAGTGGATTAGTCGTGAAGGAACAATTGAGTAGCTTCCATGATCGTTAGATTTTACGTCGGATGACCTTTTTCTTTGGGAATCTGTTAAAAACTTAATATGCAGTGAATATATAACTATAATAGAGAATATGAAACCGTGAATTAGAGCTGCATTCAATGTCGCCATGCTTATAAAACACTGGGCAAATGTTACAATCAATTTTATCAGGAGATTGAGAGCTCGTGCGCAATAAAAGCGTAGGATATTTGAACAATTATTGTTGACATTGTTTCTATTTACTCGATATTACTTAAATCAAAGGTACTTGAGCAATTAACCTACAAATCATAGAATATTTGCTTCTTTAGTGTTTCTTTTGTGACTGAGATTTGGAGATTCGAAAATTTCCTCGGTCCTCTTAATTTCAACTGATATGGTCAGTTTTCCATACCTACCAGAATGTGTCTGAATCTGGGGGAGTTCCACGAACAGTAAGAATTTTTGGCATGTCAAACATTATATTGACACGGGACTTAAGATTTTACTTCCTAATCCAAGAAGAAGGCGTGTTTTCTAAATTTTTCTCTGTTGCAAAATTTATCTATTTCACACGGGTTTTAGCCCAATTCTTTTAGCATAGAGAGAAACATGGCAAATATTACACCAAATGAAAATACTCTAAGCTTTTCAGAAAGGTAAAACTTTTTACAGATACCTCCAAAATCCACATAATTTAGATATAAAACTATGTTATTGTGATTCGATATGCAACAAAATTATATATTTACTGATTGAAGAAAATCAAGCATATCTGTTTAGAATAATTGAGAATTTATCCATCAAAGTTTTCGAAATCGAACATTACATAAAAGACATCCCATATAATATAGGGTAAATTTCATTCTGCATCTAGGTAATTAGTATATTTATAATTGTTGTTAGCGGCTAAGGAATATTAATTTATTAGTAAACCCCCCAGGTAATTAAAATCTTCAATGACCCATATTTCTAAAACTATCACATTTAGGCCAATAACATTTAGCACAAATTTAGTCTAAAATGTTTTGTAAAATAACTAAATATGAAGATATACAAAGTTGTTTTGAAATAATTGTAAAA
The DNA here is from genome assembly GCA_024586415.1 of Phrixothrix hirtus. Lineage (NCBI taxonomy): Eukaryota > Metazoa > Arthropoda > Insecta > Coleoptera > Phengodidae > Phrixothrix > Phrixothrix hirtus. The sequence goes on along the minus strand of JAHWXV010243976.1, from coordinate 7,164 downwards.
AATAAAATTTCAACTCGATCTATTAAAAGAACCCCATTTTTGAGAATATTAGATTCCATTAAGCTCTCTTACAGAATTCAAGAAAAAATGCTTAATTTAATTCCCGATGTAACAAATTATAACAATATATGGTATTACACTCCATTTCCTTGGTAATAAATGGGTGCTTTGCCTGCTACCATAAATAAGCATCTAATTTTTATTTGTAAACGTTTAACATGTAAACATATATTGAATTTCAACAAACAGTTTTATTTCTGATTAGATCAGAATGGTTTAACGAACGCACTTTGATCGGGCCGTGAGTGAACGTTTTCTAATACCGGTTGCATTGAATAAAGGCGACATAACTATTTATTGCATGAATACTAACATTTTTATATTATTATTAGGTGTAAGAATAAATATAATATAAATTGAACATTAGAGTGCTAGCGATAATATACTAGGCGGATTGGTAGCCCTTACCGAAACTTATAAACAATGACAGCCAAACGTGATAGTAGTGTAATACCACCAGTAATGGATACTAGAAAAAGATATTTATTTGAACAAACTAAATTAATAATATCAAATAAATATTATCTACCTAACGATTCAATAGCAGATACACAAGAAATTACCCATGTTGAAATTTCAATAGATATAAATATGACATTATCAGAGCAAAATAAACCTCAAGTCAAGGTAATAATTCCACTAATATTTATATATAACGCAATAAACCATAAAGAAGTAACCAAAGACATTAAAAGAATTACATCAGAAGAGTTTACAATCTCAGTTAGATGCAATGCACTTCGAATTAATCTAAATAACGTTACCTATTATCATCAATTAACAAAAGTTTACATAGAAATAACATAAAATTTCACATTTTTAAAAACCCAGAAGTAAAAACTCTATCTTTAATGATGAGAGACGCTCCAATATCGTGGACAAATGATGAGATAAAAGAAGAGCTCCTAACACTTAAATTCCCAGTACTTAAAGTAGCAAGATTATATAACAAAAACAAATACCCAATACTACTCTGCTCAATTAATTTAGAATCCATTCAATTCTCAAAAGACATTTAATTTAACAAGATTATAATATAGTGTAATTAAATTAGAATCCCGGAAGTAAAGTAACGAAATACCTCAGTGTAAACGCTGCCACAGACATTCACATACAAAAAACTACTATCAGTTAGAACCCCAGTGCGTTAAATGTGCCAGTAACCATCTTTACACAAAATGCACAAAGCTACAACAAGAAATATCCAAGTGCGTAAACTGCGGCGACGAACATCCTGTAAATTACAGCGGATGTAGTTATTTAAAAAACGTTAATAAACGACAAAATCAAACTCATCATAGTCTAATCAAACATGACTTAAAAGACAACACTAATAACAAAAGCAACAACTTTAGAGCAGAAAATAAAACTTATTCAGACACGGTACGCATACCGTACCAAGAAAAGAGTACAGACATAATAGCGACAGTAATAAAAGTCATAGCCAAGCAATATTCCTAACATCCATAAAATCAGATCACTTCTTTTAACATACTTACCACAATTAATCTAATATGGATCAGCATAACAAAATATTAATAAATATTACAACAATTTCCAAGTGAAGCGCAGATGGAATTAAAAGGCAACAGTCACTAGTAATTAAATTTTTGAATAGATATAACATAGACATAATGTGCGTAACCGAGACTCATTAAATTATCAATGAACAGTTTAAAATACCGAACTATCTAATATGCAGGTCGGACAGGGTAGCCGCTATCAGATCTGGCAGAGTTGCAAACATCATTAAACATAGAATCGAACACTGCTCTATCTCATTGTTTGCCTTAAACAGGCAGTGGCTATCAAAGTTAAATTTAATAATAATACATGGAAAAACGTAACATGTGGCTACAAGCAACCAAATAAGAAAATCTTAGAATGCGACTTAACCCGCATTTTTACCAACAACTTTCCAACCATACTAATCGGGGACTTTAATTCAAAGCATGCCATTTGGGGGTGTAGAACCAACAACCCTGATGGCAACCGACTGCTCAATATTTCATCTACCCTCGAATTGCACATTGCAGCTCCTGAAGAGTGTACGCATTATCCATATAGAATAGACTATAACCCAGACATATTAGACATGGTCTTATATAAAAATTTTCGACAAATACTAAATCAAACAGTTGTGCCTGAACTGGAATTTGATCACTCACCCATAATACTATAAATTGATACTAACGCATCGCAAATAACAGCATCACCTCGGTTAATTAATGGCAGAATCTTGTGGAAGGAATTTCGCCACAAACTTAACAATAATGTGGTTAGCCCTGGAAATATTTCTACGAAATTAGAAATTGAATCGGCATTATTAAACATAAGTGAAATAATTAAAACTTCAGTGAAACAGTCCGCAACTAAAACGAACACACCAGTTAAAACTAACTCCATACCTATTCACATCCATGCTTTGATAAAACACAAGCACAGATTAAGACGCCTCTGGCGAAGGAACAGGGACCCAATCATAATAAATCAATAAACCAGCTAACACATAGAGTACGGTGGGAACTTGAAAACCGCAGAATAAATTCATATTATCAATATATTCAAGAACTAGCCACCTGCGATCCTTCGCTATGGCAAGTCACAAAAAGAATCTTGAACAACAAACCAAAAATAGTGCCACTGTTAGTAAATAACACTGAAGTAACCTCTGATCCGGATAAATGTCAAGTATTTGCCAAGTTGCTTGAAAATACTTCTCGCCCTTACTTACTCATACTTATGAAAAACATCACACAAATGTAACAACTTTTGTGAAGGAATATCACTCAGTTGCAGTCAACAACTTCCAGTCAACCTCTCCACGGGAACTAAAGACACGCATAAAAGGTCTAGCAAACAAAAAATCTCCGGGGCGTAACCTAATTCCAAATATTGTACTAAAAAATCTAACCAGAAAAGCTTTAGCTTTCTTAGCAACGATTTTTAATTCATGTCTCAGGCTAGGTTATTTTCCAGAACATGGAAAAAAGCTCAAATAATTTTGTTTGTTAAACCAAAGACAAATCTCAAAAATCCTGAAAACTATAGACCAATCAATCTTGATGCATGCTTTCCAAACCACTAGAAAAAATAATATAGTGCAGACTACAAATATGGTTTGATAACAATAGCAAGTTATCGCCATATTAGTTTGGTTTTCGCAAAGGTCATTCAACCTGCCATAAGCTGCTACGTATGAGCGAAATTATTGAAATAGGATACGAAAACAAAATGTATACAACAATAATTTTTCTAGATCTCAGTAAAGCGTTCGATAAAGTTTGGCTTGACGATTTAATATATAAATGAATACGATAGAATATTTCTTCATATCTACTAAAGCTACGTCACCGAAAGGGCATTTGAAGTTATGATAAACTCATCATTTTCTGATTCTCGAAAAATTAAGGCTGGGGTACCACAGGGTTCTGTCCTGGGTCCATTGTTGTTTAATATTAGTGTTAGCGATATTTCCTCCGCTGGCAACGCAATCGCAACGTATGCTGCTGACAGCAATAATTACTCAAGACCCAAATCTAGTCGCAGCTGTTGATCACCTGCAGCGGGCTGCAGATATAATTTGCAATTGATTCAGCAAGTAGGGGTTAATAATTAATTCTACCAAAACATAAACAAAAATATTTACACTAAAAAAATTACATCTTGCAACATCACAATCAACCAGCAAGCCATCGCCTGGAACGGACGCACTAACACAATCAAATACCTGAGCGTCTATCTAGATTGCAGGCTAATATGGAGCTACTCCATTAACTATAAATTAAAACAGTGGTGCACGGGATTGTCCCTATTGTACCTACTTATCAACCGAAGAACAAATCTCAACACTAATTGTGCGTTATTAAAATACAAATCAATATTAAGGCGCATTGTAACATACGCGTGCATGGTATGGGGTAACATATCTAAAAAAAAATTAAGAAAACTACAAGTTTTACAAAATAAAATTCTACGAATCGGTAAACGTAACCTGGTTTGTTAGAACTCAGCAAATCCATAACAATTTAAATATATCATATATCCAAAATCATATAAGAAAATTGACTAAAAAAATTTACAAAATTATAAGAACCTGCGCAAGTACAGTACATTATAATATCGGACATAAAAACATTCATTACAGACTAAAGAGACCTCTTCCACAAGATATTTACTTATCCAGAGATAACAGTAAAAGTGATTAAATTTTGCATCATCCTTTATCAATAGATAACAGTAAAAGTGAATAGTTATCATTTTATTATAAAAAATATTAAATGATATTGATAGTCAATAATTCCTGTCATAGGTTTCTCAGAACGTAACCATGAATATTATCAATTTTCTAAATTGGTCAACCAAAATTTAAAAGAAAAAGTCTGCTTAACACTTGACCTTGGAATACTTATGGCCCATTTTATCTTTTGTTACATTAGGTAAATTAAACGATACGGAATCTTCTTATTTAAATCAAAATTATAATTAATTATTCCTGAAGATTTCAGATTTAATTGTAATTTAATCTGATTGAGTAGTAGTTTGAAAAACATATGTTAACGTAACATATGTTTTAAATAGTAAATCCGTCTAGAACTCATATTACTATGGACATATGTGTAATGCTTTTTATAAATTATAAATACTACGAATTATTTATAAGTATCTGCAGTAATTTTAAGGTATTATTAATTATACTTTACTACCACCATTATTTGCTCTTCTTGCTGTTGTATAATTTTGATGAGTCTAGATGTGATTTAAACTTAAATATGTAATAAACTAAAATAATTAGAACCTTACTTTTTATTTAAAGTAAATGCTCAAAATTCTGCGCAACGCTATCAAGGCAAGCTTGTGCCCTCCTTACTAATGACACTTTAGCTCTGCTTATGATTTTTCGTCATTGCCGGATAACCTCTGCTGCATCCTGTATACGAACCATCAGCTGTTTGAGAGTATTTACCGGAACCGCATACAGCAGCACTTTCACGTGCCCCCACACTTAAAAATCACAAGGATTTAAATCTGGTGAGCAAAGTGGCCAAATCACTAGGCCATTATGCCCAATTCACCTATTTCCAAAGTTTTGGTTGAGTCACTCCGCCACAGGATGTACATTGGGGGTGATGCACCATGGAACAGATGGAGCCCATCAAACAATTCATTACCTAAAAAGTACACACAAACCTCGCAATTCGACGCGGAGTTAAAATAAATGGCCCAATTAAGCAGTTGCCAAAAGGGGCTGCAAATACATCTATACAAAACCGTCGCTGATGGCGATCTTATCGATTGACGTGAGGATTTTGATCGCTCCAAATGTGAGTGTTACGTAAATTGGTAACACGGTCACGTGTAAACGCAGCTTCATCAAACAACAACAAATTTAAAACAGAGTGTTTCTGTCAACTTGTTGAAATACCTAACCATAAACTTCTACCTTACGTGGAACATCTGTGGATAGTAAGGCTTGGACGCATTGAATGCTGTAGGGATACAATCTGTGTTCTCGTAGAGTTTTTCAAAATACATACCAAGATATCTTTAGCTGTAAAATATGCCTTGTCGTACTGGTTTGTACATTTTCGGTTACCAGATATAAAATTTGGAGTTCTAAAGCAAGCACATGAGGAATCAGTGCACGTCCGCTTTTATGGGCTTGAGGGGTAAAATTTACAGGATCTCTTAAGAGTTGCACAGGTGAAGTAAATGTTATAGTAGCAGGAACATCTCTATGAAGATATCTCTATAAATATAATCGGCACGCGGCTTCCACTTTTTCATGGGCTTCGCTATATACCAGTACAATAGTAGTTAGTTCTACGTTTTCTAAGTGTTTTATTGTTAATAAATACCGAACGAATACACTCACGTATTACTAATAAAGAATTTGTTGAAAAAGAGTCGGAACACTGATTATACAACACAAATTTTTCAGTAGTTTAAAAAAGTGCATAGTCACTAACGAAATCTAAAAGGTTACACTAATAATCAATGGAAAATGCGCCCTTTTGTGCATTATTTTGCTTTTTAATATTTCCGAAATTGAGTAATAATTTCAAAGGTATGTATGCAAAGCAAAAGAGCTCGTATTCAATTTTTCTCAAACTTTTACACAAGTTACAAAATATATTACAGAGGGGGATGTGTTTTTATTTTTTTCACCAAGGCTTTTAGTTAAGAAATAATGAAATTAGCCACAATTTCTCTTTCGAGCGGTAATAGTCTTAATAACTAAGCTTTTATTACCGTTTCTTTATAAATTTTACTTCCAGAAAAAACATTAAAAAACTGGATAATCAAACACTGTTGAAAAAGTACACAGCCAAATCTAACTTAACCAGAATCGAGTTTTCTATCAATTTTAATTAACTGAATGCTATCACGGTGTTCAACTATATTCAACTGTATTCACCTGTAACATGAGTAAGACTGGAATAAACGTATGTAGTTTTATCACATATTGGAATGAAACTTCTGACTATGAATATTGCATATCGGAAGTTCCCAAAAAGTTTTACAAGATTTTCTAAACTCGATTATGCCCGAATTAGAGCTGTTTAATGTTTTAAATTATTTTTGGTGAATGTATGCGACGTAAAGAATATGTAGTTAAAATTTCTGCAACAATTTCAAACCGAGCCTATACAGTTTAATCAAAACATAGCTACATTGTTATGTAACACTAAATTTATCAATGGTTATTTGTGTACAAGGTAATAAATATCAATTTTAATGACGAATGTAGAATATAATTTGCCAAGACGTACGCTGAGGCAAATAATGCACATTAGTCATTAACAGTATATTATTTAACAAGCATATAATTTAGGTTACTATTATACGAGTGTAATAATATCCATTATATATCAGTCAAATATGATACTTTATCTACTACAATTTGAATACTTCAATAGCATTTTTTTATATTGTCGATTTCTAATTAAATGAATGATAACATTAACACTTAAAATAAAATGACATTTCAGATGCCATTTATTATACTTGTTGTTAAATGTTAACCTTGAATATATTCATTAATGTATATATATATATATATATATATATATATATATATTTTAGGTATTTAAAAATATTTTA
>JAHWXV010243942.1:0-18130 GCA_024586415.1 Phrixothrix hirtus | reverse complement strand
GCTATAACTTGAAAACAAAGGAAAATCGGATAACAACATTTGAGTTTTTTTTTATTATTTTCACATGTACAATACACTCCTGGAGTTTGGTGCGATCATCCCGACTCACCCTGTATAACTGTAACTGTAGTAGTCGACCTGTTAGATGTAAGCTAGATTAAGAATTGCCATGTATAACGCCAACCCTTTTTAGCCCAATCTAGTCGTCGAAGCCGAGAGCTGGTCATGTATTGTAGTTTGATAGTTATTATATTATATTTATTGATTGTTCAAGTTTACTAGTCTTTTATTTTGTGTTTATGTAGTCTTAAGGGCTAAAATTGATACCTATAGGTTCGTGAGGTTGTCAGAGTGATATTGCACCTCGGATTTTCGTTAGTAGGTTCATTGGTACCGCTGTAAAGTGTTGGACACGATACTCAGGTAATCAAATCATCCCCCTCTCATTGACGTGTGAAACTGGCTCTGCTTCTTTAGTCTCCAATCTGGTGCCCCTCTGTCATCGTCCAAGACAATGACGCCCCTGAGTACAACCCACCTTCTTAACCAGGTTAATTGTGTACTACCGGAACCGGCTCGTAAGAAATTTACGTCCGCACGAGGAAGCGTTCATAAGCGACTCTTTTCGGTGTATGTTTTGATTAATTCAGAACAGAATGTTACGCTAGCGCAGGTAATGCTTAATAAACTTAAAATGTCTGATGTATTTTGGTTTACTTTTAATTCTACATTTATTGTTAAAGGGACTCTTGAAATAGACTTTCCAGCACGGGTGTTCCTGTTATTTCAATTACTAAGTGAGTGTTTGTGACCCAATTTCGAAAAAGGTGAGGATCTACGCGATAGTTGCTTGCCAACATATGATTGATTGTATAGGGATGATTTTCACTTCTCCATAGTAGACTAGAATCGACTGCACAGATGAATGTATTTTGTAAATACTTACTTTTTGGCTCTATTTATTAAATTTTGTGTTTGGCGGTACATTTTTAATAAATTTAGAGTTTTCCTAACTTAATGTTGATTTTTGTAAACAAAAATTCGGTAAGTAATTTAAAATCATTATAGAGAACTAGTTAAATAAGGGTTTAATATATCTCTCAAAGAGAACACAGCAGAACTTTGAAGTTTAGCTTTCGCAAAAGTCCTGGGTTTATTTCGCTAAAATTTATGGTTCAAGTACCCATTTTGGCTGTCATCTAGAGAGATGTGAAAGCTGCCCTCCTAAGGAAGAAGATTCTATTTGCAAAATACTACTTTTGAGATATTCAGGTTTTTAAGTTTACTGTTATACCATCTTTGTTATCGCAAGATTCAGGCCCAAATTCTAGAGAGTATCATAAAATGGCTTGTTTTACTTCCATGTAGTTAAAATAAAACAGTTGCTTATATATTTTTGATTCTGCAGCAGATAGAACTTTTATTATTTGTAAAGTTATATTCTAGTTTGTAATTGTGAATGTTAGAAAGGACAAATTGAGACAAAGAATTAACAACTAATGTGATTTCCATTTTATTCAAAATTAATATAACTACATTCCAGTATAAAAATAAAAACAAACCAATTCTATTTAACAAATTACAAATGTAGTTTATCTTCTAATTTCTTCAGCTAAATTAAAATTAGTAAGTAAATTTACCTAGGTAGGCAGTATTTGTGTTAGTTTCTATAAAAGATTTTTTCTTTCTTTCAACTGATATACCTCTACATTGTATTCGTAATCGGGGTTTTGGTGTCTAATTTTGCAGCCATTGCAGTTAAAAAATTTATTTTACAAATTAATGTGGAACAAACTTATGTCAATTTCAAATATTTATTAGATAACGTTATAATAATTAATGTATACATAATTATAATTAATAAGCAATAGTGTTATTGTACAAGCAAAGTTAGATGATTTAAAGGAATACGTGGGGTTACTAAAAGGTTACTACAAAATCATAATCAGCAATTAATTCTTCATATGTTAATTATTGGCTTATTTCGTCTCCTTATTTTCTATCTGGTGACGTCAAAGCGTATACAAACTATAGATAAGTGGTTCAATTTCCTTTCTAGATTGTTTTATCGGTACGTAGATATCGCGACTCTGGATGTTTGAACATGGATAGCTAACGTATGAAACTACAACGACTTATTACATAATTGGCAGAATTTGTTAAACAATAGTAATTAGGATTGGTATAAAATTCAAATATTTACATAAATTTAAATATTTATGTAAACTAAAACTTTGCAATTTTTTTAACAACAATCTAAAGGCAAAGATTTACGTATTTCATCTTAAATAATTAGTATTTTTTTACGCCGAATTAAAATTCGAAACTATATGCATAGATAATTTATTTAACAATTATTAAAATTAAAAATGCAAATCATTCTATATTTCAATTTAAATGAAAAGTCAATAAATAATTCAAAATATTATAACCAGTAGTCAGAAATTCTAACAGTTTACATAATTGCAAGCATTTCTAGCGAAATCAAAATAGAAAATTTATGGTCTAATTCCAAATCTAAGCGAATATGAAAAATTAACTAAAAATAACCAGTAAATAACGGTATTCGGAATTGAGGCAACCGAATATGAATTTTAACTTAAAAATATAATAAAACAAACCGAAAATCATTTTTAAAATTCACGATAACGTTACAAGTTCCTTTAATTTTAAAGCTACTTTACTGCTATAAATACCATCTCTGTACAATTATAACATAGAAATTGAAGTTAATTTTAAAATAAAGTAGGTTTAAATTTATTATGAAACTGAAGCTTAAAATTAAACAATTGAATTTTTAAATGTCAAATTTTATTAACCATTATGAACATCTTATTAAAGGTACAATTATTAGAAATGGAATTATCAAAATGAATCAAACAGCTAGGTTTCTCTATATTTGGTTCGCTATTTATTAATTCATATTATTAATTAAGTAGATAAGGCAGTTTGGATTGAATTTTCATCTTCATTTGTTTGTTTTATCTTTACTAAAATCTCTTTTTTATTTTGCAATGATTCATCAACATAACCGTCGTTATATTACTTGATTTCCAGCCTCCATGTCATCGTAAACAAGTGACATCGGCTCCGACATCTACAAGCCATGCAGTTAACGTACTTCTCAAACAACGTCCAGTACATTTTTTTCATTCAGGTGATTTCAAACCAATCTTATTTCTTTCGGAACGTTAGACATTTTGTGGTAATTGATTGGAAACATTTCCCATTGTTGTATCTTGAAAAGAATAGCCTTTTACGAAATCCGTTGGACCCAAGAAAAAGCATATTCTGAATATATTTAGATATTATTCTCCACCAACGGTAAATGATCGTTTTTTACTTATTTTGATGTAAGGAATCTTGCTGTAAAGAAAAGATCCTATATCATTTATGTCACTAATATTCATTTTTGCGCTTCCGACCTGTTTTTGTGTATTTACCGGCTCTGTTGATTGTCACGTTATGATATATTTCCCGAACTGTTGCGATTGTCATAGTAACGCCACAATAACAAGCGCATTATGATTCATAACGGTACTATTATAGTACTATTATGAAACGGAATAAAGGTTTGATATCATATTTTCGTAACTACTTTAAAGCTATCGTTAGTGTAAAAAATCGTGTACGAGACACGATCGTTAAATACCTTAGTACAAGTCTCGAAAATGAGCAAAACGAGACCCGAAGGGTCTCGTTTTTCTAACTTTTTCTCGACCTATTATACGGCACTTGCCGATCTTGTATCATAATATGCTATTTTAGCAACTCAGCTCATCGACATGCCCCCGCTACTTCAATTATTATTACAACCTATTAAAAAAGCGAATTAAAACTCGTTTAATACAGTGAAGTAAGAACTTAGCTTTACACCCAATAATTTTTCAACTGTAGTTTTAGATGTATATTTATCAAACCGTTCCTTTATTAGTGTCTTTGATTTTTTGGATGTATAATGTTCATTTTGGTTCTTTAAATACGCACATAATTTTAAATACTTGGAAATACCTATTTCATGTTTAATACTGAACATTGTTTTTATTACAGAATAATAAGACCACAGTGTTGAAGTTTTTACTTTCATTATTGCCGATAATCAAGAAAAATACTCCAACAGTACATTTTCCAAATAATATTTTATATTTTTTTGATGACACCTTTTCAAGAACTTTTAATAAGTAATTGCTGTAAACATTCACAGATTTTGTTGGGACCAAATTATTGACTACCATAGTTCTGACTACAATTTTATTCAAAATAATTAGTCATAAAGATGGTAATTATAGTAATTATAAATTAAGTAACATACATATCCACTTACCACTAATTATTTTATTTACCCGTAACCGTAGTAAAGCGTTACCAACTTTATCATTGTTGTTTCCCGAAGTATACTCATTTAATGAATGATAGCGCAGCTAATTACACATGTCATATCGAAAACTAGCAAATATATTGCTTAGTTTTATTTTTATTTGACGTTTAAAGAAAAAATATTACTCTTATATTTTGTTCGAAGTTAAAGTGATTTTATGTTCGTCTGTATATGCCAGGCTCGCTTTGCTCTGCATGGCAAACTATAGACTCAGCAACTAGAACGACATTTTTACTACTTATAAAATAATATAGTAATAATTGTAATTTATATTAAAAGTTTTAAAGGATTGAATTAAAGAATGCTAACTATTATTTTGTGAAATGCGTCGATCGTTTTTTTTTATAATGTACAATAGGTTTAGTGTAACACCATTATTAAATTAAATGAAGTTTAAATACAATATAAAATTTTTAATATCTTTCCAGTTGGATTTTGCATTTATTATGCACTCATTATGTAGCTTTCCGAAGTTCTGAATTACCACATTAGAAACGCTTAAACTTTTATTACTTATTATTACACAAGTTTTATATAGGTATTTATTTCCATTTCGTATAGTTTTATATTCTCTAATAAAAATTTAGAGTAACTTAGTCTTAATGAAAGTTTAAACTATTACTATTGATCTTTTTGTTATACAAAATATTACTCATCATGAAAGGTGAAAACCTCACGTACGAGGTAGGCGCCATAAATTCTCGACCTGATATAGAAAAAATAAACTTGATAAAATATAACAATATTTATTTTACAATATAATCTCTCCTAACCGCAATACATTTATTACAAAGATTAATTAATGATTCTATACCCTTGTAAAAATAATCTAAAGTTTTTTCCTCTATTATAGCTTCTTGCACGTCACTATTGCCCTGAAAACGACATCCGCTAAAGCCTTTTTTTTAAAAATTAGAATATAAATGATAATCACTAGAAGCCATGTCCGGTCTATACAGTGGTTGTTCCAATTCTTGAAAACCGCATTCGAAGAGGGCAAAAATCAAACACCTTCTGTCAATTTTACTTGACGTTTTGTATAAAAGGTGCATAATATGTGCTGTTGACAGTTCTATTGATCTCGTTAACGTAAATGAGAAAAATATCCTCACAATCCCAGAATATTGTGGCCATCATCTTTTTCAGTGATTAAACAACATTTCAGCTTTCTGGGACGAGTCTCATCGGATCACCGCCATTGGATAGATTTCCTTTTAGATAAAGAATCATAAAACAGAACCATTGTTTTATATCCTGCGACAATGAACTCAGCCAACTGTTTTAGGCCGTTGTGTAAAAACAACTGCCCGCATTAGACCAGTCGTTACCGTTGGAGAGCTGAAAGAAGACAAGGTACCTATCTTGCACTAACTTTATTCATACCCAAATATTCATAGGGAATTTGGGAAATACTTCTTTTAGAAATGGCGACCTTCTAGTGCTATTTCTTCAATAATTGAAATTTTTGAGGACTTTCACTTCAATTGGGGCTCATCGTTTTCAAGGAATTCTTGCTCTAAATGGAAACATTTTACCCATCTTTTTACAGTGAATATACAAGAGATAAATCACCATAAACGCCGTCTAAACGTTGTTTAATGATTGTATGTATGCTCTTTTTTTGTTAAAAACTTAATGAATGCGAGGTTACAATCTTCGTTATGTGAGACATTTTCATGCATTAATCACGTTGTATAACTGCCTACTAAATCTACGACCCTTCTAGACATAATATACATACATACATACATATAGGCAATCTTCTGTCAATTCAATTGCCAAAGTTTCAAGAAAAAGTCTTTTGGTATAATTAGACTCCTTGAAAATAATGTCATTAAGGTTAAGATTAACATTATGTTTAGTTTCTTTAGCATGTATTGTCAAGGCACAACAATAAGATTTTCTTTTAAAATCTAACTTATGTTGTATAAGGCGACCTTTCAGACGCTGCATTGTTTATTCTAAATAGAATGACCCACAGGTGTTACAACTAATTTTATATACTAAATTGCTGCTCAATAAAACAGGAGTAGCATGTTTGTTATTTGTAAAAGGACTTTTAACAGGTAAAGCACAATTGTATACAATTTTAATTGGATGATGTAGAAAAAGAGGTTTAATGTAATTTGTTAAATTGGGTCTTATAGACATTATCTTCTACAGAACTATTTTGATCTTTAGATCATTCTTTAGAATGAAATGAATTAGTAAAAAATAAAATTTTGTTAATTAGTGAATTTGGATAGCTATTCTGAAGTGATTTTTTTTCTAAATTTCTAAATCTAAATGAACATAGTGTGAATGTGAAACTTTTAAGATCCTATGTTTTTTAGTGGAGAAATAAGATTAATTTTGTATTTCATTGGAAAATTTGAAAAATAATTAAGAAACCTGTTAAAGTTCGCAGGTTTACGGTATCATCTTTATTTGATAACTGGGTCCAATTTTATGATTAGGGTATCTAAAAAACTAACATTATTACATTTTATTTCATAAGTAAATTGAAAATTGGCATGAAAGGAATTAAAAAGATCTAATATATTTTCAACAAAAGCATAAAGCATCATGCAAATAATATCATCCACATACTAATAAATTAAGTCAAATTTGAAAGATGATTTAGAAAAGCATGCAATTCATAATGATATCTACTAGAACAGGGGATAGAGATGAACCCATAGGAATACCTGTAATTTGTTTATAAAAGTTATTATTAAATATAAAATAAACAGAATTAAACTCCCAAGAAAGAAGTTCAAGAAAAAAAGGTTTGGAGATAATAGTGTGAGGTTTAACTAAGTGCCACATAATGTCAATTCTTGTCAAAACAAAATTTTTAGTTCTAGATACATTTGGGAACCTATATAAATTTTTGAAAATGAAAAACATTTCGCCATTTCAAGACACTTTTTTAATAGGCGTTTACTTTGGTTACGGTGAAAATGACGATTTTGAAGATTTACTAAATGACATTTTTTCCAAGAAACAGAAACCAATGTCAAAGAAATATCGTCAAATCAACTGTGTAGCTATCTTAAAGAGTGTATTGAGCGTTTTCTTGATTTGAAGATTAATTTTATGGAAAATCGACTGTTGAAAAAACTAATTGTCCAGAAGTGGTCATAAACGAGTTAAAATGTGAATTACGGAATTTCAAGACACACGATCAGTAGGTACCATAAAAGTAACACTATAACAGGTATCTGTGGTAAGTTTGACGTATATCGCTCAAACGAGCCTACAGGCAGTATAAAATTACATATGCGTTAAGCTCATGATGCGACAACTGGAGCATAACGTGAACGAAAAAGAAAATAATTTCTTACAATCAAGCAAGCTTTATCAGTATCTGTGGTAGCCAATCTAATTCGAAGGAAGTCCACAGATATATGCTTGTTGTTTCTTATAAAAGGCCAAAGCATATTGCTATTCATATCCAGACATATATCGAGTCACTGAAACTTGTGACGAACTTAAATTCTAGGATTTCCTATATTACATCGCGCCGCGACTTTGTGAGTGTCTCGATGCAATTATGCGAAATAGCCTAGAATTAATACCAAAATTGGACTGTAATGGTTTTCAGTGAAAACAATTTGAATAGAAATTTGAAAGGAATATTGATAGCGATGACAGAATTTTCTATTAGATTGATGGTAAATTCTGAGAGTTAGAAAATAATCCTTTTGTAGGATCTGATACCCTCAAATGCCCGTTTTTGTAGTCTAATGCATATTACATTTGTGCACAAGACTAGCCACATCATCAAATTGGAAATAAACTATATTAAAAACCAGGTTAAAAATTTAGCTCTAGCAAAACTACAAGTAAACAGTAATAATTCTAAAATTAAACATAGTTACATGCATAATAATATTTTCTTACAATGAAAAATAAGGATAGTTTACTCTTAAAGGAACGTGAAATTTTCACTTCTTCCTTGTACACTTCAAATTGCTCACTGATTTTGTTTCCGCCCATTTTTGTATAAGGATATGCAAAACCTTCCAACAGTAAAATAAATTTAGTAAATTACAAATAAACGTTTTCATCAACTGATGCATATTTTTTAACAGTCACTGTATATGTTATGGACACTGTTATATTTAAATAGATTTACAGCAATTAAAATGAACACATTTTTAATTTTTTTCAGTTTTCTAAATAAATTCTTGGTAAAATTTTAACTGGCTTCAAATTAATTTATCGTTAAAGCTATTTAAACACCACAATTTCACCTTCCCAAGAAAAAATTGTATTTTACTGTACCCATATTTATGCGTTCGCATTTTTTAATTGCCAATTTAAATTTAACCAGCATCGGCACAAATGATACAAGGTGTAAAGAAAATACTGTTCGTTCCTGTAACAGGTGGTAGGAAATCTAAAATAGAGTAGAATAGATTATACAATTTTTTTCGTTATATGTACTAGTCGGCCATATATTGCAAATTAAAGCTGACAATTTTATTAATAAAATTATATTACATATTATTTAATATTTTATTATTCAACCATTACGTGCAATGACCTCTATTAGTCTATTGGACACATATTATATTATTGATATAATTGTAAACTAGTACTTCCTGTTCGCTTTCAATTGCCTTCCACAATTCGTCTGCGTTTTGAGGAACATAATTGAAGATCGTGAAATATTAAAAACTGAAAAAGGATTTATAAATATGAATTGCTGTATGGGAACGATCTTAGTTTCATTTCAAATGGTAAATATTATTTTAAAAGCCTTATATATTAAAAAAATAGTACAGAATATTTATAAATTTATTACAAATAGCTACACGTTAAATATTGATAATTATGAGTGTTTTCGGTAGCTGCAAAAGATTTTAATTTATAGGTAATTCGTGTCATTATAGATTACCGTTAATAGCTAGTGAAAATAAGCACAACCACTATTAAATTATTAAATAGTTATCAGTTGAAGAACGAGTAGTATCTATTTTAAAGAAAAAGCTAGAATTATATTGGTCAATTTAAAAATTCAGGTAGTGCTTTGTATTTATTTGCCCTAAGGTACAGTAATCGCCAAAATAAATAGTACCGAAAAAGAAAATTGTATTGGGTTTTCTAATTTATTTATATTTACACATATTTATACACATTTATATTAATTATTTATTTATACCTTAAATTTTCATTTTCATTGCGACTCAAACAAGTCTTCAAGCGTTTTGGAATATCGTTGAACATATTTGTAAATAGAGGTTGCTGCAGTTGCTGAAAATAGGTTATTATCTTTTTTCTTAGCTTTCCGATATTTACTGGCGCATTTTCTGACCGAAATACTGACTCTTTCAACGTGCCCTAAATCTGTACACCAGAGGGTGTTAGATCGGGCGAATAGGAAGGTTACTCAAAGCTGTTGCAGGATAAATCGTTTTATTTTAAAAATGTTCTTAAAGTAAATTTAGGGAGTGGCCGGCTGGATGGTTCATTTCCCCATCTTGTTGAAACCATTGCCCGTCTACTCAAAAATTTAGTGCGCGACAAAGGCTTTTTTAATCTCTCACAAAGGTGTAATAATGTTTGGCAAAGTTGTTGGTCAACAACAACTGGATCCTGGTTCTCTTCCTCGATAAACTAATGCCCATTGTGGAGAGGTATTTCAAAAATGTCATGTGAGCGTACAAAACCAAGGAACTGAGTTGTTTAAATGTGACTTTCGCCTGAAAACTATACATTTCTCAGAATATCGAAATACTTTTCAATAAGCTTAATACTCGTCTACAGCAGACTTCTCTTGCAGGTTTATCCACAGTATTTAGGCGTTGTACAATTTGAATACGATACGCATAACCGCGAATAGATTTTAACCACCGACGTGTGGCTGTTTCACTGATGTTCAATTTATACACAGTTCGTCAAATTTTAGGAGACTGTGATCTTGTCAAAAACGTGCCTTTAATTATCATTAGTAAAAGCTATTAGTCAACGATCCTAAGAGTTTTTGGACCGACAACGCACTACCAGTGTTATGAAATTTCTTAACAATTGCTAATATTATATTTTTACTAGGAGCTATTTTGTTAAACTTCTGTGGATCTTTTCTAAGACTAATTTTACACTTGGCCAATTATTTCACCCATTTCCATATGACCAGAAATAATGCTCAACTATAAAAGCTTTTTCATACGTTATGGGAAACATTTTCAAAACGATTTTGACTAGCGCAATATTAAACTAACAACTAATGTCAAATAAGCAAAACAACCAATGAATGTTAAGCGAACAGTTCCATCATATTCTAAATTTCGGCATGTTTATTTTATCGAATTCCGTATTTCACTTCGTATCAATTTAGTCGAAATTTTCTTTGAAGATTGCTTAATTTGCTTCCTTATTTTAACTTTTGACTCTTCTCAACTGTCGCTTTAAGTAGTTTATATTATATATCTAACAGCATGCATGTTTGACAACAGTCCATCCTGCCTTCTACATTACTACTTATAGCCACAAAACAGCTTCTCAAGCCCGCCTCCTATAGCATAGCTATTGCGATGCAAATTCTATACTTATTATAAGGAATGTAAACCAAATAGTGTACGTTCTTGGAACATGCTACAGAAAACATCAATACAAACAAAATAGTCCAAAATGTAATGGTTTTCCTGAAAGTCAAAACTTTATCCCAACAGAAGTCAACTACAAGTGAATATTTTTATTCATTTTATTATAAAAAATAAAACATTTAATAGAATTTGCCGATACCATTAATAGTTAAGCCATAATTTAATAAAATGTAATGTGTTACATAAAATTGTAAATTCTACAACACAGCAAACGTAGAAACTCCTAAAGTTTAGGAAACTTGACGATGTAATAGAAATACACGAATAGCTACAATGTCATTAGTTTACGACTTCACAAAGGGTCATTGACTTCTAGTTTTAGAGATCTTTCAACTTTATCTTATTCAGTTGTATTTATGTAGACAATCATGTAAAGTTAGATGTGTATTATATTGTATTTGATAATTAGCTATCATTAAAGTCAACTCTAAATTACAATTCGCTATTATTGATGATAGATCGATGTATTTTGAGTTACTGTTGAAATTTTTATAATTTCACGTTTGCTGGTTTATTAAAGATAGTTAAATCCTCCACTGTTATTTCTTTAAAATAATATACGATGATCAAGTTTTACTTGTAATACAATTCTTTGTACGCAATCGCGTGTTTATCGTTTAACCAGCTTTTCAATATTAAAGTATGTTAATACTCGAGTTTAGCTTTCATGTTTATATTCCATCGTTAATTGTACTAGCACTTTTTATATTTTCCACTAATTCTCACAGTTTTAATACTATTAACTTATTCAATCTTAATTTCAAGAATGTATTTGCAAAATCCAAAATTACCTTATCGCTTATTGCGACTTAACCAATTATGTTTCAATTTGTACACTTGTACGGATATCAAATTTGGTATTTCGCTGTTATCATTTCTCGTAGTTAAGAATGGATGCCAGTCAGGACAGTCATCTTTGCAAAATACCTAGCACGGTTTCAGGTGGCTACTTCAATCCCCAATAATCTACAATTTATGACGCCCAATAAAGTGTTCTAAGTAGGCTCAGTAATTAACTTTCTCCCGTTGCAGGAAATTATTTACATAACAGAATACGATGAAGATAATTTTAATGTAAGCTTGTAAAAGGGCAATAACTTCAATTTACAATATATTGCTAGATAGTGAATATAGCGGCAAAAATTATAGCAGCTTTCCTGTTCTATTTTCGCTTTCCCAGCACCCGTTACAAGTACATACACTATTATCTTTACACTGTCCTTTTAAATTAAAATTTCCCACTAGCTATCCATAAATTACAAATTGAACATGTCTAAGGAAATACATACATAAATTAACTTTATAAAATACCTAAGTATAATATTCCTCCTTGTTAAATAAGATAGATAGTTTACCTAGATTTCTTTCAAAACAATATCTTGTAATTTGACTAACTTATATTTAGATGCATAATTCGCATAAATGGAAATTACTGTTTGTGCGATAACAATAATTTATAAATTATTTTTTTATTTTTCCTTAATAGATTTATTTAAAAATATGTAAGTTCGTTTGTTATTAACTTGCATAACTAGTCAGCTGAACATATTTTCTTATACTACTAAATTTACGAATTTGTGGAGTTTTCAGTTAAAATACAATTTTGCATTTAATTTAAGGAAATTCGATTAACTGAGAAATAAAACTCTCAGATATCCTCTTTTATATTAATCTGTATAAGTATTACATATATACTAATCGATTGCTTATTTTATAAATGTACAATTTTTATTATGAAAATATCGATAATATAAATTGAAGTAAATGTTTCAAAACATTTTATGAAATATATAATTTAAACCTTTTCAATGATATTAAAGTTGAACGCGAATAATTTTTCCTATATGGTATTGGTAATATTCAAGAAAATTGTAAATCTATTTAAAAAGCTTTTATAAGTAATAATTAGATAAACTTTTACCTTTCCGAATTATTAAAGTCGTAATATTACATTATAAAATAAAAAAGTGGCAATATGTAAGAAACTTTAAATGAGAGGAATCTCTCTCTCATTCCCAATAAATTTTTACATATTGATGTTTTATACTAAGTTTGTCACTATTTGTTTTGTATCTGACGGTAATTTTTGTACTTGTGTGAGTATTTAAAGTATTACATCGCGAAGTTTTAAATTAATGGAAATTAAGATTTAACTTTAAGAAATAATTCCGACAAAATGTCTTAATTATACATAAAATTTTGATATTAAGGATCTTAAATCTTTAGTCAAATACTGGCGCTCAACACAAGTCTTGTTACAAACTTTATATAAAACGATGTGCCTATTTAATAAGGATTATTAAAGGGGATTTAAAGGTATATATTTTGAAGTTTGATACTCTGTATAAAGCAAACAAAGTTACAGTGTAAATTTTTCGAGAAAAGTAATTAAGATAATAGGAAACTTTGTATAAGTACTTGTAACTTAAACGTACACGTAGTAAAGGCTGTATATTTGTATTTTAAATTAATATATTTTATATAGAGATTGTAAAGCAAAGGTATTCCAGGCATCATTATATTACTGAAAATTATAACCAATAAATAAATATTGATAGGTTTTTTAATGACGTGACAAAAAATTCCTGCAAATAAATCTTATCATGTTAAAATCATAAATTCAATTATTTTAATTTAATCAAGTAGTTTGTTTTCTTCAAAGTAGTAGAGATGAATAAAATCAGAACTACCCGCCCTTCAGAGAGTCAGATAACTACATTCAATGTGAACGCCTCCCTAGCCTAATGTAATAAAATAACAGTCCTTCAATGCACCACCCCTACCATTAGAACTCTTAACACACTGCAAGATACAAAATATGTCTGATGTGATTTTTTCATCACCCTAACATTTTCACCCCTTGTCAACTTAATTCATTTTATAATCTTTCATTTACGCTGTTTTGTGTATTAATTGCTTCTAAAAGAATTATTTCCTTCATTTTATTGTGGAGGTCTTTATTATTTGGAGATTACTTTTAAAAATTTATTTAGATCGGAAACCACATAAGGTTTCCTAGACCTTTATTACTTAATTTAATCTAAGCAATCAATGTGTCTTATAAAATGTTTTATAAGTTCTTGTATAAATCAGAATGTATATAGGGTGTCCCAAAAATTCCGCTTTATATAAATCTGCATAAAAAGCACAGGCAGATTGGTTTTTTCATATAACGAGGTCGAAGTTAAAAGTTTTAATGCAAATTTCAGCAAATAAATAATAAAATCGACATAAAATTAAAAAAAAACTTTTTACAATGAAAATAATATTCATTGGCGTTTCAGCTAGCAATAATCTCATTAGAAAAAGCGTTATAGCAAGGCATCTTAAATAAACAATTGCATGGCAATTTTGATGAAATATTTCAAAAGAATCATTAACCGTCTTTGCTTGATTCCTATAAAAATTGTTGAATATATCAGCTGTTTGAATTTCAGCAACGTTGCCAAGTTCAAATGTCCTCCTTTGGGTTGTGTGAAAAAACTAAGCATTCTTGAAAGTTTGTTATGATAGTTCTGTTATTCTGGGTAGCTCCCAAAGGGTACTTCCCGACACTTATGCGCCATGTTCGTGACATCATGTGCACACAACTGCGTAGTAGGGGAAATAGTTGTAAAAGGAGGGAGTGGATTTAGAAGAAGGCTTCTTATGAGTTAGCAGTCGAAGTGTAACACGACCGTCTGCCAAGACGGGAGTGACCGAGTTAGTTGGGTAAATCTATTAGAGAATAAAAAGTAGTAAAACCTCAGCCCTTAATGTTTTTGATTAAAAAGGACATAAAACCGCCTAAAAGCTCCAGCAAAGCCCAGAGCGAAAGGCGATCATATTACATTATTACATTACATTACAAGTGAAATAGAAAAGGATAGTATTCGGATAACTGCATATAGAATTTGGATACGTTTTTCGAAATTAGAACATTTAACATAATTGAAAGGTTTTTGTCCCAATACAGTAAGTGAATGTAAACATGAATATTACTATTTGAAGTACTAAAGTTTAACAAGCAAATCTCCCTAAATAACAATTTAATGATTGTACAGACTTGACAACGAAATAAAATTGGTATTATTGAGCAACTCCATAAAAAGGTTTAAATTTAAATTTTATATTTTTACACGGATCTACTTAGAAATTATTTTCCTTAGAGCAATTTGGAAGATATTATTTCAAAATCTATGTTTTTTGTTCCTTTTATTATTATGGTTTTGTTATGTTTCTGCAGGATGAAATATATTTTGAATAACAGTAGCATATAAATTTATTGGATTGTCTAATTTCTTTGGAAAGCCCTTTTGTAGTATTGATCCAATTCGAGCTTCATGAATATAGTTCTTAATAATATCCCCTACTATACTTATGCTTAGGTTTAACAGTTCAGGCTTTTGTTGATATGTTTTTTGTTTTTAGTAAGGATAAATAACTATTTGATCATGCTATAATAACATTTTTTACCTTTTTGACAATTTTTTTCGCAATACTATGTTTGATATCGGCTAAGGCGCAAGTAAGTCGGATCTAGGATATCCTTTTGTTGTTATATTTACAAACAATATTAATTTCAATAACATCAGATTACGTGAAACGTCTTCTTATCGTGAGTAAATTAGTAGTGTCTGAATTTATTTCAAGCTCAAATTTGGAGCCTATTTACTTCAGTACATGTTAATGCAAAAACGATAACTATAATAGATGGTTTAAAATATTCAAAAACAATTTTTTCAATAATTCTATTATGGAATATGGGACAATAATGTTTGAGTAATTACCATGTCCGAATATTAATTCGAACCACTGTGTACATGGTGCTTCGGGAGGAGAGGGAAGTATTTTAAGGGGTGTTGAGAAGGTCAAAATAAGCAAAATAAGTCAATATACTGGGATTAGAATCTCAATTATTTTCGAGATATTTAGTTATTTACGTAAATTACTGATTTCTTACATCAGAAAGAATGTATGAATTATTTCATTCATTTACATGTATTGCTTGAGCAGAAGCATGAAAAATTACTTTGATGGCGTACATGGAAAATACAACTCGTGAGTAAACTTTATTTTTTCACAAAAAGGGTAATTAATGAAAACATCAAATGTATTAAATAACAAATATCGCGCGTACTTTTATTTGAAACTTACGCAACATTACATTAATTATTTAAAACATTTTCAAAATTCTATCGCCATCATCAATACATTTATCAGCTCTTCTGCTAATTGATCTCGTATCACATTTAGGTGCAGGACGATTATTTCTGAGAAATGTTGCAGTGTTATCGATTCTGTCGACTAGTTAATCTCTTGTTTGCATCGTCGTAGCATACACAATTGATTTTAGTCATTCTCATATGCAGCAATGAAGAGGGGATAAGTCTGGTGTCTTAGGTGACCAATTTTGTAAGTCACCTCGTCCAACTATCGATTAGGAAATTAAATGTTCAGAAAATTTCGTATTGCAAGAGCAAAACGAGCAGGGCTCTATCATGTTGAAAGTACATGTGTCGTCGCATTGCCAATAGAATATTGTCCAAATTATTGGGAAATGGTCTCTTAAGAAGTGTCAATATCGTTCACCAGTAAGATGCTCAACGAACATAAAGGGACCAAATAACTGGTCATTAATCATATCACATTATACATTAACATAAAAACGATGCTGGAAAAATTTCTCAACTGTTGCTTGCGAGTTTTCTTTGAACCATCGATGAATGTTATGGAAATTATGAATACCATCTCGTGAAGCTCACTTCATCGCTAAATAAAATGTACTTGTACAATCTTCGATTTTGACAAAACCATTGGCAAAACTACAACCTTTATTCTGAATCACGCGGCTGAAAATTTTGAACTAGTTTATAAACAATTTTTTCTATGATTTTTTTCAAATCGCTACGTGTGAAACATTAATTTCGGCTCCAATGGGTTGTGTGCTTATGGTCGGATTTTCTTCTATTAGATGAAGAATGTTTCCTTCAGATTCAATGTTAAGTCCACCTTCTCTTTCCGAATTAATTCTAGCACTTGGCAGCATTCCAGTCTGGCGAATACTAGTAAATAATTTTTGAATCACCTTTCTATTTGGAATTCTTCTATTCGGGAAACGACGTCGATACTCAGGAACCGCTTGTACAGAATTACTATTGCAGTAACCATAAATGTATTTTATATCAGCATATTCTGCTTGACTAAATATATTAGGCATTGCAAGACGTTATCAAAAGAAATTTTTTGTACTTACTAAATTGTGAATTAACTTATTAATAACGATTTACAAAACAATGGCACAATATGGTGACACAAGTAAATTAAACAATAAGTCAGTAACATTTTGATTTTAATGCTTCGAACAGCATACGCCAATATTAACTACCAGATATTTAGCCCCTTTAAACTATATTAATTAACAGAAATAATTGAATAAATAATAGAACTTTTAAAAATGTTTTACATGATTAATGCAATGTCACATAAGTTTTAAATAAAGTAAACGCGATGTTTGCTATTTAATACATTTGCTGTTTTCATTAATTATCCCTTTGTGGAAAAAGACACTTTTCTCATGAGTTCTATTTTTCACGTACGCCATCAAAGTAATTTTTCACGATTCTGCTCAAGCATTAAACATAAATGAATAAAATAATTCATAAATTTTTTTCGGACATGAAAAAACCAATTAACATAAATAATTAAATATCTCGAAAACAATTGAGATTCTGATCTAAATATATTGGCTTATTTTGTTTATTTTGACATTTTCAACACGCCCTCAAAATACTTACTTTCCTCCCGAAACACCCTTTATATCCAGGTATTTTTTATAAGCTAAAAACGAGTAAATACTAAATAACCTTTCTTCAAATTTATAATTTGAAAACGAATGTAAAAATACTACCTGTAGTTTTCAAAAGGTAACTCGTAAAAGTTATGAGTTTAAAGACTGGTAACTGATACCATGTGCATGCAGTGAGTGTTTGTTTTGGTGATGCGCCGAATTACTAAGAGCAGTGACTGATGTTATTTTGGTAAACAAGTCTTAGTAATAAATTAATTCAAAATAACGATCAAATTAAAAGTCATTACATTTGTAGAAATTAAGATTCATATGGGCAATGCATATATATATATATATATATATATATATATATATATATATATATATATA
>JAHWXV010243931.1:0-15755 GCA_024586415.1 Phrixothrix hirtus | reverse complement strand
CACATATATATATATATATATATATATATATATATATATATATATATATACCGGGTGTTGCCAAATAAATGCCAAATGTTGTAAGAATTTTAGACGCGCTTACAATGCGTTATCTAAAAATAATAGTTAGAAGGGTTTCAATGATAATAAATCAGTTGAAAATAAATAATAGCGATGTGACATCAATAAGCATTTAACAGACAGTACGCTTTGCAACAAAGTAGTTTTTAATCAAAGCAACTTACGCATAGAGCATAGACGCAAGGACAAATCAACGACCGGCAAACTATACAGAGTTGAAAAACAAATTTAAAGTTCTTACAAACTGACCAACGAAGCTATTTTTAACGTAAATATAAGCAGCGTATTAAGTTTTGCAAACTAATAACTAAACCTTCAGGATCATTTAGTTGTAAGAGCATCGATTTCGCAAGTTCAATCAAGCACAGCTTCTACGTAAATTGAATTCCAAAGGTAACGCTGATAGACAAAAAAGCAAGTTCTACAGAAAAGAACAGCTTCGAAACCCGCAACAACAAACTAGTCAATTAATAAATAAACTAATTTGTTTATACTCAGAGTAAGTGCAAACGTTTAGAATAGCATTTTAATAGTCTTAAACGTTTAAAATAAGCGTCATGAGAAACCCTGTTAATTACGGTGAGTTTTTAAAAACATTCTGAAAAATCTTAGAAAAAAAAAATTAAATTATAATAAATTGAGTTTTTGAGATATGAACCTCCAAAGTGAATCATCATCAGAATATTTTACTGCGATGCTAGATGTATAATAAATCACATGTTCAATTGAATAGCTTTTTAAACAAACAAAATTATCTATATTAATCGAATGATAATTCTAGACAATTGTATGGACCACGTTTTCATAGAAAATGAGTTTATTGCAAAACATACTTCAGCGCTGTAATAGGTCACTTCCTTTCCAAATTGATTACATGGGGAGGGATTGTAACAGTTAATTTGTGAGGATATGTAAATATGATTTAAATATTTATTACACATCAAGTTGTGTTTTCCTCATGCAAAGTGATTTCAATTGGATGGGGCTAAAGTGTTTATTTTCAAGGACTCTGTGGATGCCATATCACTAATTTTCACAAATCGATTAATTTCTATTCGGGTATTCTTTAATCAGCCATATTTCTATGTCTTATATGTTACAATTAATAGTGTTTTTCAAAAATAATGATGAAACAATTTTTTTATTCGTAATAATGACAAAATTTTGGTCTATACACAAGGTGTTATTGAACTAGTTTCACTAATTTTAGTCTAATATTTCATATAAATGATGAAGTCGATTGGAATTTTTCCTACCTTACTATATTAAAAACGCAAAACTGGCCTGTCATAACGCTATAGTATACATATTTTTGAGAACTTCTATCTGAATATAATTATTTGTTAACAATATCGCCCACCGATCTGCAGCAGCTTTGGATTACATTTGTGCAGATGGTGTCATACAACTTGAGTGGAATTAAAGTAACCCCTGGATTATTCTTTTAAAGTTTAGAAATAGTGCATGATTTTATGAATTTATTGAAAACTAATCTTATTCAAGATTTCCAAATTTGTACACGTCACGATTTAACAACTATCAAACATCGTGTCCGAAGATTAATAATGTCATTTTAATAATTTTGATGCGTAACATCCTGGATGCTTTGAAAATATATTATAAAGAAGGCGGCGAAAATAAATATAAAGAACCGATTCATATTGATTAAAAATTTGAAGAATCTGTATCACCAAAACAGCTCCAAGAATCCCTTTGCAAAAAATCTGGTTAATATCTTCTGTAATCCTGTTAATTGTCACAAAAATTCAGAAAATTTTCAGTTTTGGACATTTGATCAACTATGCGTCCAGTTTAAAACTTTTTATGAGTTTCGACTTCTATCATATGTTTTGTATTTTAAAATATTATACGGGGTATCCCAAAAATAAGTGAAACCCCGAAAACTGTGGGTACCTTATAACCTATAGGATGAAATTTGCTTATGAAATATTTTTTCAAAACGGATAGTTCCCGAAATATTAACAATTATAATATTAAGCCAATCCTGGCGTGCGTGCCATAACAGATAGTAATATCATTACCTTTGATGTGTATTGTACATGTGTATATCTTGAATTAGAAACATATGTTTGTTTCCAGAAGTATTTATTCCAGAAGTTAATGTTAAAAGACATATCTTAGAACAGTATTTGTCAAGCTCCGATACAAGAATCTAACAAATATGGGAAAAGTTTAAACACCATTTTTGCAAAGCAAAATAAATAAATAAGCGATGCATCTTCTAGTTATTCTTTTTGTTTGCAATGGTAATTTTTAGGAAATAGTATTGTTACTGGTCGGCGGGGCGTAAGACGAATCAATTATTTTGTTTCAGAGCATCTCCATTGAACATGTTACAAATTTTAAAACAAAATTAGTTGTATTAATATCATGTAGGATATTCGATACAAAACAATTTAGAATCTAGTGCTTTTAATAAATAATTTTAGTGGCAAGCAATCAATATGTTTACAAATTAAATCTTAAAATGTAACGATCGACTTAAAATTTTTTTATTGCTTCAACGAAAGGCCATAGAACTTTGGTAGGTCACATGACTTCAAGCAAGTTGTAAGAAAACGGTACGTGTTTTTATAAGCATATCAAATCCCAGTAGTACGTGTTTACTACTATATTTCATTCATTATTCCTTTTAAATAGTAGACAAAATTGTGTTTATAGCAAACTATATAATTTAAATTTTCAAAATTTAATAATGGTTTTTGAAAAAAATTGCAAGAATATTATGCTCTACAGATCATAAAGTACCAACTGTTTTCGCGGTCTCACCTAATTTTAGGGCACTCTGCATATCGTCTTTTAAAGTCCTAAAACTGAAAATTTGAATTCCAAATTTTAACTTACAACAGTCAGAAAAGTACAAAAATGATAGTAGGGAGTTTACATAATCTAAAATTATTTAATATTAATTCTGATTATAAGCAGAAATCTTTGTCAACAGTAAATGTCATTGGTACTAATTGGTACTGTAACACTAATTTATTATAGGTAAAAATTCCGATTTCTTTCAAAAAAAGTCTAATTTTGTATCTAAATCATCATTGTCTAGTATAAAGTATAACATAATACTAAACTCTTCCATAAAGTTCATTTGATGGAAAAATAAATAGAGAAATAGAGTTTTTTGAGATCAAGTGTAAATGTATTACAGAGGAACTATATTTCGCATTTCCTAAGCAAATTATTGCCCGTTCTTCCCATGGATTGCATTTAGTTTTAGAATACGCTATAGTTTTTGAATGCAAATTTTGATAGGAGTAAGTCTGAAAGTCTTTAAAAATAACATCTACTAAAAAATCTACAATTCCTAAATTGAGGCTGTTATTTCAATTTCTCAAGCGAAAACTTCGAACACGAATCTTACAGTTTATTTTAAATTGAACTACTTAATGTTTTAATTGTTATCTTAGCATTTTAACAAAGATATTGAAAATCTCTGCTGAAGCGATTATAGCGTTACTACGTGATTGTCCAATCAACTCTGGTTAATTTTGCTTTCATTCGGCAATTCAATGCTATTACTTATTATTCATATCCTAATTATGGCTATGTCATGCCCTTCGGTAAACAAGTGGGTTTAGTAACTGACCAGTTCCATTATACCGAGTCGACAAATCATTTTTATTTCAAAGATTTGAAATCCTTTTTATTTATTATGCATTTCTGAGTAATGACTACATAATAATTTCTTCTTTTTTTATGTCTACTTGCCATTGAAATGGACGACAGTAGTCTAATAATACTTTATATAATTTATTTCAACTTTTGTGTATAAATATCATCTCATTACCTTCCTTTCTAGTATAACTTCTTAATCTGAACCTTAAAATTTCAATGT
The DNA here is from genome assembly GCA_024586415.1 of Phrixothrix hirtus. Classification (NCBI taxonomy): domain Eukaryota; kingdom Metazoa; phylum Arthropoda; class Insecta; order Coleoptera; family Phengodidae; genus Phrixothrix; species Phrixothrix hirtus. The sequence continues at coordinate 11,815 of JAHWXV010243931.1, read as the reverse complement.
TTAAATGTACATTGAAATTTACATTCCCGAGACGAAGTGGCGTGGTTAGAAAACTGAAGTAAAACTTACACCGGCCACAACTTATATATATTTACCTGTATTTAAAAATCTCAATTGTGTGTTTACCATTTTATGAAAGCGGTTGCACTTTTATACAAGATGATTAGTTACCGAAGTTTAAATAATTTCCGAATAAGACAACTAATTGTTTAAATAATATGTTAATTTAGGAAACTTTTGTCTAAATGAGCAAATATAATTAGGTAATCAGTACATGTCTGAAGGGTTTCGCCATTTTTCAAAATTAAGCTTTGTTTATACTTTCTTTTTGTAAAAGTACTAATTTTAAATTCCTTGTATTACTAATTATTCTACAGAAAACTAATTTAACCAAGACACAATCAAGTATCATACGAGTAACTTCACTATAACCACAATGGCCAAATTAGCGTATATATTTACGTTAATATTTATAGAGCCAAAAAGGTTGAAGAAAGCTTTCTGTATAATTGTAAGCGTTACATTGATTTTTTGAAATTAACAATTTAATATTTTTTTTAAATATTGCAAGTCAGGTTGAGGATAAAGTGTTCTTTTAGTAGCATTACATTGTAAACGTAGGTATAAACTAATTAACCTATTTTAGTAGCTCTGTTTCCATCAATAACAAAGTTACCCACTTTGAATTCGTTCTTCCAAACACCCTGTATACAGGCTGTAATTAAAGACGTGCATTCGGTCAAAAGCGCAACTCTTGGGGTTGGTTGGACTATGTAAAGTTAAAACAAATTAACTACAACATTAATTCGTGGACTTCTAAATGTCTTATTTGAAAATTTAATAGTTTGCAAAAACGACCTTTTTGGTGCGTACCTTTTGCAGTTATATCGGCTTCCTCGTTACTTTCAATTTCACAACGTCCAGGTACCTATACAAAGCGGAGAAGCGTTTTTTTATTTACAAGCTTTGGTAAAGAGAATGAGTTTATCGAATAATGCGGTTTCTTGATTGTTGATTATTTATAGCTTCTAGGACAATTACGCCCGAGTGTATTAGTGCATTACGTATACTTCCTAGTAGTCGCGGCATGGGAAACTATTAGCTAGGTTGCAGAGTAACCCGTTAATGATAGGGAGCTTAGCCTGTATAGAGTAGCACTAGACATGCCTGGGGTAATACTGGGATTGTGGTTGCGCTTGTAGCACGTAGGCTAAATACGTCAACATCGACCGGTATGGTGTCGATTCCATAAGTAGGGAATCATAGATCGACATAGGATACGATCTAGGCTCGCAACCAGGTCTACTTTTAAAAATATTGCTAAAATGAACCAAAGAAAAGACTCGGACAATCAAAGCCATGGTGGGAAGCTGATATTGAATAAGAATAGCCCACCTTGGAATAAACGCGAGAACATGGAACGTGGAATGTAAGAGGTATGTATAGAAAGCAATACGAGATTTTGAGTGAAATGAGAGACAAAAGGCTAGATGTGTTACATGTAAATAAAACCAAGTAGAAAGAGAAAGAAGTGATAGAGATAGATGAGGAAAGCCTAGGTTTCTGGTCTGGAATAGAGAATTGGACGCATGGTTCAAAGGGAGCGGGATTGATTTTGAGCGAATTCACTAAAGAGCATGTAAGGGAGTATGAATTGGTGTTTCCCCGTCTACTCTGGGTTCGAATGATGATAGGCATCAGGAAAGTAATAGTTGTAGCGTGCTATGCTCCGGTGAATGATGATAACCAGGATGAATGTGAAACATTTTGAACGCAATTAGAAGGGGTACTTAATGCATGTCTTGTGAATAATAGAGTAATTTTATTGGGTGACTTGAATGAATGTGTGGGAGTAAGAAGAGAAAACATAGATCGTGTAATTGGCCCTTACGGCGATCCTAGAATGAATGATCATGGAGAAGCGTTAGTTGGGCTATGTCTAGAAAAAGGCATATTTGTATCAAATGCGTGGTTTAAACATAAGGATATCTATTTGTATACGTGGCAAAGGGGAGAGTCTACAAGTATAATTGATTTAATCGTTTATGATGAGATGTTACGTGAATTAGTAAAGGACACGCGAGTAATAAGAGGTTCTGAATGTGAGACGGATAATTTTCTGGTAATGTCAAGAATTGAGCTTGGTAGAAAGTGGGTATATAAGAAGAAGGCAGTTGTGAGAAAGACTAGAGTGAAAGTGGAAAGATTACAACCTAGATAAGCGAATGTTGTTAGAAGAGTCTGAATAGAAGTGTGAATTTGAAAAAGGTAGCATCAAATGTGCATGGAAGGCGTTGAAAGGCATCGTGATAGAGTGTCCAACTAAAGTATATGGAGCGAGTATGATTGGAAAGTCAAAAAAGAACACATGGTGGAATGATGCCGTTAGATGCAGTAAAGGATAAGAGAGAAATATATAAGAGAATGATTGAAACCAAAGATGAGACGAATAGAATGGATCTACTGAAAGCGTATCGCATTAAAAGGAAGCGTGCAAAGGAAGCAGCGAAGGAGAGTAAAGTGTGTCTGATGGTGAAGGAGGGAGTAAGAATGAAGAATGATTTTGACGGTAATAAAATATTATTTTGGAAGTGGCTAAGGAATTCACAGCAGGGTGTGAGGAACTGAGTAAACGGAATACGGAATAGCTAGAATGAAATGGAGTGGGATAAAAGTAAAGTGGTATTGCAGTGGAAAGAATATTTTAAAGGGCTGTATGGTAACAAGGATACTGAAATAAGTGTGAATGTGGGAAATTCTGGAATAAATAAAACCCAAGAGAACAATAAGAGTATAGGTGTGGAAGAAGTACGAAATTCAATAAAAAGGCTTACAATTGGGAAGCCTGCTAGAGTAGATAAAGTTACAAACGAAATGTTAAAGTATGGCGGTATGCGACTAGGTGAATGGTTGCGCAAACTATTTAATGCTTTTGTTCAATTAGCAAGAGTGCCATAGGACTGGCAGAGTGCTATTATCGTGCCTCTGTACAAAGGAAAAGGTGGTAGATATGAATGCAAGAACTATAGATCTATAAGTTCGTTAAGTGTAGCTGAGAGGGTGTTTGGTAGAATTATAGTTGACGGAGTTCGCATAAATACTGAAAGGAGTATACGGGGTGTACAGTGTGAGTTCATTCCTGAACGAGGGTGCGTGGATCAAATGTTTAGTTTCCAGACAAGGTTTTGCATGTCAATGAGAAAATGCATTGTACGTTTGTAGATGTAGAGAAAGCGTATGATAGTGTAAATAGATGTAAGTTATGGGTAACTCTGACCGAGTATGGTGTAAAGGGAGAACTACTGAATGCAATAAAAGCAATGTACGATGGAATTAGAACGTGCATGAGAGTGAACAGTATGGTTAGTGAGTACTTTGCAATTGAGCAAGTTGTGAGACAAGGATATGTGGTGTCGCCCTGGCTATTTAATATATTTATGGATAAATGTGTGAAAAGTGCACATGAGGAGTTGACTGGTATAAATATAGGAAGCGAAGATGTAAAAGTGTTGATGTATGTAGATGATGCAGTACTAGTAGCTAAAAATATGAGCCAAATACAACCAATGTTGAATAAATTTGTAGAAGTGAGTGAAAAAGTGGATTTAAAAATCAATAGTGGAAAAACAAAGATAATAGTTTTCAATAGGAAATGTGAATAGGAAATATGTCAGCTAATGTTGGGTAGTAAGATAATTGAGTGGACAAATTTGCTTACCTTGGTGGATTGTTTGGAATGATGGACGAGTAGATAGTGAAATTGATAACAAAGTGTATGCAGACAAGAGAATGATTGGCAGCATATGGTCAGTAACCAAGGATGAATAGTTTAGTATGGAAGCAAAGAAGACTGTGCACAGCTGTGTATTTGTTCCAACTGTTTTATATGGCAGCGAGAGTTGGGTATGTCAGAAGTAACATTTGAGAAAATAAACGGCGTAAGTATGAGGTACTAAGAGTTGCATGTGGCAAAACGAGACGTGATATAGTAACGAATGAATGGCTGATGGATATGTGCCAGATGAAGGAGAACTGTACGAAAGAAGTGCGTTTAGATGGTTTGGACATGTGGAACGAATGAGTAATGAACGAATAACAAAGAAAATATATGAGGCAGGTATGAATGAGAAACTATCTAGAGGTTAACCGAGAAAGACATGGCTGAATATGATTGAAGGAATTGTAAAAGGAAAGAGAATAAAGAGCACAAAAAATGGGAGAGCTTTCCAAAAACGTTGTATGAATTTGATGGAAGTAAAAGAGGTGTGTAAGGACAGAAAGGAATGCAGAGAAATAGTGAATGGGTGATATCAGAGATAGTAGAATTGATGGGTAATGGTGGGATGTGTGAATACTATATAGTGTTGGGAGTTGTGGTGAAGTGTGGTGGTAGCGATATAGGTGAAAGGGGGTTGGTGCATGGGTGCATGCAGTGGTAGAGAAGGTGGAAGCTTGGTATTGGGTTTTTTGGGTTTTGCCTACCTCGCTAAGGGCAGTGGGAGTCGCAGTTGTACTAGGACACTTAAGTAATCACTCAAAATTACAGTTGTAGAAATATTGTTAAAAATAATGTAGTCTAAACCGTAGTATATTACTAAGGCTTCGGCAGTAAATGTCGAACTAAGGGGTGGCAACCAATATTTTATTTTAATAATACCTCTAATTAAAGCCCAAGCACTAGAATTGGAAATTTTATATCCATCAACGTAAATAAATTTGAAATCTTGGTGGTACATTTTAACAAGGTCCAAAATAGACTTTTAAGCTTGGCTAGATACAGAATAATGCAGTTGTTGCCAAGGGCGGTAGATTTCTTGAGTTTGTGCAACATCAGTGAATGATACATTTATGTTGAAATTGTTAAAATATCTCTCAAGATTGACAGTGACTTGGAAGAGCATGCCTTTTTCGAGCAATTTGAAATATGCTGGCACAAGCACACTCGTAAACGTAGGATTTTCAGACTGAGTAGATAGCTTTATTACATAGTTGATACCTAATATTTTTCATCTGCTTGATAGTCGTACGATACCAAATTCACATTGAATACTAATTGCTAGTCTAGTTTGATAAGTTCCAGTTGAAATTCTGCTACAGGTGGTTTGGATTGGATTAAGTTTTCAGAGTTGTTTTGGTGTTGCTGAGTCGTAGTCGATACTTCCATGCTCTTACTACTTACTACTTACTAGTGCCCTTACATAAGCCTTATATTGTTTTATCAACGCAGATCTTTGATGCCGCTATCGTTGTTATTTATTGCTTTGAGTACAATCAGTTTTTTATGCACTTAACTTATAAGCTCTCAATATACTGTCGCCATGTTAGTTTTTCGTCAAAAACTAAGCCGAGGAAGTTTCTTTTACTTTCTCGACAGCAACACATGAATTGGAATGTATAAGGTAGTGGTTTGAATGATTCGTGAAATATAATGAACTTGCTTTGTTTATGGAGGAAAGCTTGATAATATAAATTTTGAGATGTTTCCTCATAAGTTCCGTTTATGTAAAGTTTTTAGGATTTTGTACCTCCATACTGTGTTGTACATTAATTTTATATCGAAGAACATTGCAAAGCAATTTTGATCGTAAATAAAGGCGTCTTCAATTTCACTGTCGAGTGCAAGAATGTGATCTAGGGCAAAAAATTGGAGAGCAAGCTGTTGGTTTTTCGATGTACCACGGTAGCTTTTAACATGACTGGTGATAAAATAGATCTATAAGAAGTATTAGGTTTATTGTGATTGCCTTATGGCATTGGAATAACTAGGGTTTCTTTTAAATTGGTTGGATATTCGTTTTGTTGCCAGATATTATTGAAAACCTGCAGAGCAGGGAGTTCTTTGCACAGGAGCATAAGTGTGGATCATTTACACATTGACAAAATCAGGACCTGGATATGAGGGCTTACTAAGTTATATAGATTTATCGAGTTCTACTATAGTTACTCACTATTGTAGTTGTAATTATTGTAGTTCTTGAAGTTTAGGTCTCTTTCTTCTGTAACCTTGTAGTTTAAGAGTCCTTTGGTATGTTTCGGCCTGCTCATATGTTCAACAAATTTAGCAGGTGTATTGCATAATATTTTTTGATCGTGTTCTATCTATTATTCGGCCCTGCTTAAATGCTGCTATTCGTAATTGCATTGGTTGCCTTTTTAGTTTTATAATATTGCTCCATAAGATACAAATACTGCCAACATTTTACTTTATTTTGTTTTATATATAGTCTAGCGTGAGTCCTTAGTCTCTTGTGTTGTATTAAATTTTTAACGTTACGTATCCTGCGATAACGTTTTAGTGCTTCACAACGTCAGTTTAACAACAATTTTAGATTATTATCCTACCAAGTGACAGTTCTTAGATTAGTAACGGGATAGATAAATTGAGTTGGTTGACTCCCTTAATTTCTATTTCTATGTTTAAGTAACTTTCGCATTCATTCAAATTTGCTTTCTTTATTTGCAGGTCCGTATGCAAGGGGAGGTTGAGGTGAGTCGATAACCACCCCTATTTTGTGAAAATCCGTCATTTTTGGTTGATTTTAGAAATATTATATATTAGTAATTATTAGTACAGCTTTCTGCTATTCTAAAGAAGTGATAGGAATGGAGAGTGGAGGAGCGCAGAAGAGTAGGTGAAACGCTGACATGTCAACACATGAGATGATAGTAAAAAGAACTATTTCTTTAGAAATTCGGCCTGTAAGAAAAACGTCTGCACACAGCTCTAATTTGCCATCTTTGTACCTCCCTTTCTAAGGAGGCGTGCTATTAATTAATATCGGGAAATGGTCGCTATTGCATAAATTTTCGTATATTATTCATTCTAGCAATGTATCTGAAGTTGGGTTTTGGGTTTTTATTGAGACTGTGTTTCTTGCTTCTTCTTATATACTCCAGCTTTTACGCTGAATTGGTCATGGTTTCGCTCTGCGTCTGTTGTGGTTGGCCGATTTTGAAGGTATATTTCTCTACTTTCGCTATTTGTGTTGTTTATATTGTGCTTTATTTTTGAATCTTTTTTGTTTACAATTAAATGCTTTCATATTGCAGGTAATTTTTGACAGCCGTCTCTTTTATTTAAGCCATTGAGCCTTTTTCTATTTCTATTGCTTCTCTAATTATTCGTCTATTGTAATTTTCTATGTTAGCGACGACTTTGGTGTTGTTGAAATCTGTGGCCCGTGTTTTGTATGTGTTGGACTAAGGATGAAGTAGCTTCCCTTCTGACATTGATCGTTCTATTTGTCTGACTAATGTAGGAATTTTTACAGTTGGCGCAGGGAATTTCATATACACCTTGAGCTTCCGGCGGGATTTTTTCTTTAGGATTTGGTGTAATGTTGGCTATTTTAAAACCGTTTGAATTTTGTGTTCGGATGAAATTCTGCCGATTTTTTGGTAGTACCTTTGATGTATGGTATAGTTACTCTCGATGTTTGTTCTTTTGTTCTACTTCTTCGCAGACTGTTCGTTTTTCTTTTTTTAGTGTCTTTTGGATTTCGCGATTTGTGAATCCATTTTTTTGAAGTGCCTTCGTTAGTATTCCCATTTCATTTTTTATCTGTCCGTAATCAATTAAATTTTGTGACCTTGTAACTAGTGTTTTCACAACTGAGTATAATTGAGGGGGTCAGAAGCAAAATGGTGTAAGTGACAAATTTGTCAAAAATGAGTTAATTGCATATTTGACTCAACCATGCTATAATCTATTTGAATCAAAATATTATAAATGAAATTTGTTAATGATGTTGCCATCTAGCCTATATTTTCAAAACAATGTGATATCAAAGTTCGTTTCAATTGGTGGCAGAATGAGATTAGTGCACTTACACCATTTTGATTCTGAGGTTATACAGTTGATTATTCGTGTAATCCAATACATGTAACAAGTGTGACAGCCTGAAAAATCGGACTAAACATTCTCAAAACGCAGATTCTGCGAATGCAGCTAAGAAAGATTTAAAACTGCGCCATAGGAAGACTCAAAAGCAATAGATTCAAAAAAAGCAGACAAAATATTTGCAATAAACACTAACAATACAGTTGTCGTTAGTTTTGATTTGCAGAAAACACTTTGTACCCTATTGCTACCAACAAATAAATTGTATTATTAATGATAACTGGACGTACAATTTTTTATTCACAATCTTAATACTGGAAAAGCAACAATGTTTGTATCGAACGAAACTACATCGCATAGTTCTCAAGAAGTCGCCTCATGTCTGATTAAGGCGAGTGTTTTAAGTTCGTGCATAATTTAGAATGCTAACATCTTTTTTTCAATATATACAGAATTTATCACATAACATTCGACATCTTATTGCTTGCAGTAACTGCTGCGGAGGTTAAAGTTGTTTATATATGTTGTACAATGCACAACACTTGATACTATTGATCACAAATTTCTTAAACCCGGTCACACGTATGGAGTGTGATTGTGATTTTGGCCGAATTGAGAAGAATAAATACAAAATTCTGCAAGTATTTGTGCCTTCACATTGGTGTGATGTCATTATAAACACACCAAAAAATTTTCAATGGAACTGAAAGATTTCGTTTTTTCTTCTCATTTAAATGAAAAAATAAAAGATCTCAAGAAAGAGATTAATGGTGAATTTTTAAGGTGTTTAAATTTAATTTTAAAAGATCATTAGAACCGTTGTTTCCTTTTTCAACATCAGAAAATTGTGCAAATTAGGGAAGACCAGACTTTCAGTGTTCATAATTCCGCTTAACACCACTTTATAATGAAGCTTTAAAAATTAAAAACATAAATGGAACAATCTAATGCAATTATTAAATTTTATTCCACCAGTGCATCATGAGTTTTATCATCAATACCGCACCTAGATGAACAAAAAAGAAAATAGTATGAAACAGCTACATATTGTGAACAACATCAATGAAGAAGGTGATTTAACTGAGATCATTTTGAACGATGAGATATTGCTGGTAAATAAATTTGTGTAATAAAGAGTTTTTTTTCACTTATATCATTTTTGCACCAAATAGTTATGGAATTTAGAAAAGGTGTAAGTGATTTTCTTCAAAATTTTGTTGAAGTTAGAAATTTCTCAACAAATTTCTAGCAGCACTAAAATTTTCATGATATTTTCTAATCATTATGCCACAAAAAACATAAAACTATGGTTTTACGGATTTTGTAAATGCTTTTAAGTTTATGCTTAATTGTTTCACAAATAGTTAAATGACACTTGTACCATTTTGCTTCTGACCCCCTCAATTGTGAGGAGTGGTGCTTCTTGTATAGCTAGCAGTGATTGTTGTTATATCCATTCATGTTTCACTGTAATATCGTGGTTAGTAGCATAGAACTTCGTCTAAGGTATCCGTATCCAGTGCGTTTATTAATCTCCCAAAACGATTTTTCGCTTCCCGGGAATGTAGTTGTTTATAAAGATTGTGATCGGTGTTTTTGGGATCAGAGAAGTCATTCACATATTTGGTTGTTGCGATCTCGTTAATGCCGAAGTTTATGCGTTCAATTGTTTCCCATATTGGTTTGTGTATATCGGAAAACGTTATACAGTAATTACTTGCGTCATTTGACATTGTTTCCTTGATTGGTTTTAACAATTATTCTAAAGTCAGGTTGGCGGTTTCGTCATCCTGGATTTCTTCGGTTTTCTTCATCTATTAAGTTTTCCTTTTGGCTCCTTTATTCTTATTTCTATGGATGTCACTTTGTTATTCTAAGCGGTACCTTTATGATGTACTAGTGTACGAGTGTAATATTGTAATCTTGAATATTACTTATAACTAATTCTGTATTTGTTGTTTCGTAGTTATATTTCGCCGTTACATTTATAAAAATTTCGTTAAGTAGCTTACTAAAAATTAGATCTTCTATCCTTGATATTCCCATCTTAGACTCATTTATACGATTTTTTGGTCCTCGTTCTCTATTGATAGAAAGTTCTTGATTTTGAGTGATAACTTGAATAATATTTTTGGGATATACAATAGATTTACGGCCTATTTATTTACATCTCTACCAGTGAATTCCATTCCAAGGGTTTAGAAGAAGCCGATATTCGCAACCTTCAAAGTCGATTATTAACGTTTTTAAAAAATTGTTATTATTTCCTATTTTTTAAACATTTAAAACTTACTATACGTTAAAACCTTTGATATTCGCTCAGGCGTTAATGGAAGTATTATTCGATACAAATTTAATTTCAATTTCTGTTATTTTTGACACACCATACTATGTGGTATTATTAAACTGCAGCGATTGATCATTGCCCTTTTTGTGGAAGATGTGAGTCTGCGTATTAGTACCAGATGCTCTTGAATATTTGTATAGTTATCAGCAATCTTATTCGCCGCTTCTTTGGTTTTTATGAAAATGCAAAATCGGTTATTCGATGTTCTTCAATTTCTATTCAGTTTTAAGGGTTAGTTGATGATCCTAATGCAGATAAGTAATCCCGAATTCTAGTAAGAATGGCGTATAATATTAATGCTTGATCATTTTTTGGAGTTACAGTGATGGAAGTAATATCTGTGCATCTTAAAGTTGTACTGTGCTTATGATTTATCAACTTCAGTTACTGTATTAATTGTGGAGGAATTTTTACGACTTACCTCAATAATTTGGTGTATTTTTTCCATTTATTATTACTAGCTAGAAATACCGTAAGCAAAATAATAGAGGCTGATAGGCTACCACAGACCGGTCAAGTAAGGTACCATCGCCGAAGCTCAGAAAACGCTTAATTACTAGCATAAAACAGAAGTAGGAGGAGATACTGTTTTTATCTAAAATACTGCTACTAATAATTAGAAAAATACTCACGTCAAGTCCGACCAATTTCAACAGCGATCACAAAGCCTATTGTCTTCAGTATCGATAGCTTTTCCTATACATTCTAAATACATTCAGTTTCTGATGTAACTTCAGAGAATTTTTTTCCAACGAAATATCTTTTTAAATTTGAGAAGGGGAAATAGTAACACCAAACCAAATCTCTTGATAGGTTGATGCAACTTTAATTTCAAAATTTGAGACTTGTGATGTGCCACGAGTTATGATAACAACAGTGCTGAGTTCGCAACACTACAACAAAGGAAACCAAAACTCGGCACTCTGCAGTAACAGCACCATTAACTCTGCAGTAGATAAGAACTATGCATAATTTTAGTATAAATACGATATAATTATTAACTTAAGTGTAGTTCTATTATAACTGATGTACAAAATTTGATGTACCAAGCTCTGTAAATAAAGAGTAATTCTTTTTAAAGACAAAATTTCCACAATCGTAAACTTAATTCGCGTTACTCTGATGAAAGAGCAATTTTTGCTAAGTGTGTCTATTTCTTTTTGATTTCAGCAACAAATAGCCTAAAAGTGATGCATAATAGTGTTCAGTTATTGTTTTTCCATTTTCAAAGGATAATCGATCGATATTTTACCATGCGCATGTCAAAAGCAATTGCTAGGACTTTTCAGCTCATGCTAAATAAACGTTACAAAAGGTACATTAAATATATTAAAAATAACTAATCGGTAACCTTTTAAACAATATAACATGTAAAGTCAAACTGGCAAGGATTTGTGTTCAAAAAGTCACTAAGAAAGTCGTGATATGTTGTCAGCTCCCGCTGTTTTTCTGCGCATCTAATCATCTAAGTTATGTAAATTCAATTGTTATCTATCATTAATTTCCTTTGTGAATTATTTAAATTTAATACCATCACTATTCGGACCTAAGTACACTAAGTACATATAGCATTTTAATTGTTACAGCTAATTCCATTTTGAAATCCTTAAATATATTCCTTTATTTAG
>JAHWXV010243867.1:0-10493 GCA_024586415.1 Phrixothrix hirtus | reverse complement strand
CTTGAAATATTTTTAAATAATTTTATATTTAAGGATTAAACTCTAAAATTTTATAAATATCCTATAATTTAAATAATCCGAGTAATATGATGTATATTGTTACACTTGATAATGAAAATAGCGACTTATTTTAAGAATTTTTAGATATTAGATTTGTAAATAATTATTAAAATGTGTTATATGATAAATTAGGATATCTGTAAATGTAATACTTACAAATAATTCCAAATGATACGCATATCTAGCAGAAATTAATATGAAATCCAATGTTATTAAAATTTTTACCATTATATTAAAGTATGTAAATATTATTTAAATTTTAACTAATCTCAAATATTCAATAATTACCTTAAATCTATTAAGAACATTTGCACCATTACGATGGATCTAACAGATAAATAAATTAAAAACCGTTATTAAGTTAAAGTATTTTGATAAAAATTAATTACTGCAAATAAAATAATGTCAAATGTGCGTAAATTCCTTTGTTTAAAATTGAACCCAAAAGGGGCCTCATGAAAGTGTAATTATGTTCCAGTATACTAGACCATGGAAATTCCGAGAAATTGAAAGTACAAGGTGGAAGAACCGGTTTTCGCATTGTGATAGAATATTGTTACAAAAAACCTCATTTTCGAGATTGTCGCGTATGCATGTAGCCTTAGGTCATACTTGTTTACTACACTGAAATTCCAGGAAATTGACAACGAACAATATACATGGCGTTCCGCTCACGGAAATTCTGAGAAATTCAAAGTACAAGGTGGAAGAACCGGTTTTCCCATTGTTCTAGAATATTGTTACAAAAAACTTAATTTTCGAGGTTGTCAAGTATGCATGTAGCCTTAGGTCATACTTGTTTACTACACGGAAATTCCAGGAAATTGATAACGAACAATATACATGGCGTTCCACTACAAACATCAATATACCGAATGTCATATATTAATATCCACATATAACACGTTTCGTCCGTGAATTTGTAATCCATCATCAATAATACGGAAAAATCCCTAGAAATCAAAGATGGCCGGCAAAAATAACTAGATTTTCCCCAAATTCAAATATCCCCGCCATAAAATCAAAGATGGCGACCGTTAAAATCCAATATGGCCGCCAAAATTCATATATTCTCTCCAAAATTCAAATATTCCCGCCAATATCCGGAGAAATTCCCTAGATTCCGCACCAAAAGCCCCCAGATTTCCCCTAGAATTCCAAGATGGCCAAAAGTGCTATATCCGCCATTTTGATTCAATCCTCCATTTTTTTACCGCACTCTGTATATTTATTGTGACGCACCCTATATATTTATATTGACGCATACTTATATAAAGTTTGACGCACCCTGTATATATGTTTTGCCTCTGGCGGGTCATTAAAAAGTAATTAAAAAGCAATTATTGGAGCAGAATGTGGTCTCAGAATCGGCTATCCTTATCTGATATATATATATATATATATATATAATTTGAAGGTTTAACATCATAGCTATCTGAATATTCTATACAGGTTACGTAAAGTTGAAATCTTAAAGCAAACGTTAATTAGGAAATTTTAAATTAATAATGAACATTAAGTTCAAAAATTAAGAATTTTATCAGTAACGGTATACGTCTGATTCACAATTCATAGGAAAGATTTATTAAAGTTTTATGTTTCTAACAATTAATGAATGATATTCAAATTAAATACCGAGCAATCTTGCACTTGGTTTAATTCGTTTATTAAAAATAAAAGGAAAGGAATATTACCACAACCAAATTCGAATATATAATAAGATTACACTTACGTTTTTAGACAGTCATTACGTGGCGAGGAAGTCGGCAGTCAATGTGCTTCTAACTATATACTTGTCTGCTCCTTAAAAGGCTAAACCGCACATCTCCGAGAAAGTCTGTTATTACGCTTCGAGTGCTGATGTTGTTAGCGTAGCCGTTCGGAGGTACTTCGGTGTCGCATTCTTCCAGCATCTGACTTCAACAAATAGCGCCATTGTGGTTACCGCTTTATGGGACTAAAAATGCTATCGAACTGCGAAAGTACACCTAAACGTAAAAATGGCATCTTCACTTTCCCATGTCAGATGTAACAAACCACTAGCGATGACACGAGCTATAATCATGTTAGCGGCTTCGCAATCTCAAACATCGTACAGAACGTATGGTATCCTTCGTACACCAATTTTATTAACCAAGAGAAATGAATATTTAGTTCAATAAGCAAACTTTTTGAACTCTACCCTATTTAAAGAAATAATATATTATATAAAATTTGTGAAGCGATTCAATTACGTGAATCTATAAAGCAACGGACAGAAAACACCGCAGGCATCTAAAAAATAAAACTTTGTGAGGATTTTGCCTTTATATGTTTTCAACAAAAGGCATTATGCGCAATGCCGTATATCTTTAGAGATTCTCTAAGAATGGATATGAGTTTAGCTATCCCTTATTTTTATACCTGAAAACTTACAACATCTTAGAACACGGTAGAAATTTTACAAAAAAAAACCAGTAACGGAGTTTTGACCGTACATTGCATAAAAGCAATGTTCATATATTACCGGGACCTTTAAAATAATATCATAAATGACCTATTAGGTTTGAATAAGATATCTGTATCTATGCAAACATGTTCTATTAAAAGAGAATAGGTATAATATATATTTAACAAAAGTTGTAGAGTTTATGACAAGCTACAATAAATATAAAAACATATATAGGGGGTGATATTTTAAAATATGGAGATTTTTGAGTTTGAAATTTTTCAGATTCGTAGGTATACTTTGAGCACGCTGTAGCTGTGAATTCAAATATTATTTAATTATACCCTAACCCTATCCCTGTACTTTCGACATACTAAGTGTGCATTTTTAATTTGTAAAAATAAGAACGCTAGCAGGAATTAAATACATGCCCGAAAATACGTTTTTTTTTTCCAAAAAAGTCTTATTATCTCAAAAATTATAAGGTTTAGACATAAAATCATTGATAAAAAAGTTTCAAGATTTCACGCTGAATACTAAAATTGGTATTTAAAAAAATCAAACTATTTGATGTACCACTTTTAAAGAACACTCTATATAATACTCAGTATTTTTAAAATATGCAGAATTTGTAACTGTATGATCCAGTAAATATAGTTCATTAGAAAACTTTACCCAAAGACCATGAAATTACTTTACTCTATCATTGGGATACCCTGTATATACAGTTGAGCCGTAAAATAATAAATTACTTTTAACTATAAATTATATACAGGTATGGACGAAAGTAAAATGCTGATATAAATAAAGGACTATAAATAGCAGGAAGACTGCTACGAGCATAGCAGGAGCTCGCTCACTTTCTTCCCTGATGTGAGCTACATCGAAAGGCTAAAACGCTATAATAATCTATAACAAAATAATTACTACACGACAGTAAACAAATCTTACAAATTCCTAATAGCGAGTCGTTATAAAGATAAAAGAAGTATAAATCAGTATATAAACACACCACATACATCTATGCTCGTACATACACGTACGTATACACGCACATAAATGCGGGTGTGCATATATTTACACAAACACACCTACACACAATTGATGAATTTAAGAAATCCAATCCATTAAATTGTTTTAATTTTAAATATCTATTACATTTATATAAAAATTACTTAAATTTTAGCTAGTGATGATATACTCGTGCATTAATAACTGATTAATATTATTGCATATTACCTTACAATTCCATTATGTACTACTCATTGCAGCATATCTACAATTCATTATTGCATATATACAGTTCATTATTGCATATGTATAAACCATTGTTGATATTCTCGATATACCCTTGTAATTAATTCATATGTTTCAAGCGAGGAATGCTTGGAATTAGAAGTTATCAGAACATTAAAATATTTTATTTTTGTTTAATGTGTAATCAGGCAGAAATTTACCTGCACATTGAAAGCGAGTACTAATGATCTCAAGAATTATTTTTTTACCATAACGTTATCCAGTGTACATGTTAAGCTTTTGCCATTAATGTTAGTCAAACCAGATATTAGCTTTCAACTACGTAAATGATGAAGAGTTTATTGGGAAACACACATAAGTTATGAATCGAATAAGATTAATTTCTACTCGTGTTACAATTAATAAATTAGGGACCTTAGGTCGTGTTTTTATTTAGTTATGATGTGAAATCCTAAGCACTATAAACAATTGTTAAATTAGTTAGCTATCTCAATTCAACCATACAAACTTTAGGATATTATCCGCAATTCTCTTGGCATGAAAATTAAAAGTTTAAAACTTCACTTTGATGAGAAGCGTTTGTTCCAAGATGTTTATATTAGAGTATTAAAAACAATTGTATAGTTATCGGGTAATCGGAATAGTTTACTTATTTAATAGAAGGATGTTTCGTTTAAAAATGCCCTTCTGCATGGTTGCGATTGAAAGTAGAACTTTCATACTTACCAAGGGACCTTGTTCGCCAAAGTTTACACTTGGTTCGTTGTTGGCTTAACAGAAACTCGTCGTGGAAACCTTTTCTAATAACTACCACTCTAAACCAGGAACTCCGCAAAAGACATTAAATTTAGTGGGGTTGGTCGTTTTATAGTCTTCTTGCGCTACCATGACAACTGTTTCTTTTAGTTAGCTTAACCAATCACTTTTAGTTATTTCGAACTGCTGCCTGTTGCGCTTCATTTGAAATACGTTACGGTTGATATATTTGTATACCTTCAATGTAAGATTTCTTTGGAGGCTAATATAAAAGTGACATTTCGAATATAGTTAAAATTGTCTGGGTTCACTTTCTTCTTTGAATTTAGGAAATGGTTTTCTGCGCCAGCGCTTTACTAATTTATTTAATTGTGTAAATTTTAACATAATAGTTTCTAAGACAATATATTTAATTTATTTTTACTTGATTCTTATGTTGATTACATTAATTGTACTTCTAAGTTAAATATTTTTAACGCTAAATATGCACAAGATGTCATTTAATAACAATTAAAATAAACAAGGACTCAAGTGCCATTTCACTTTTGGCATTGTTACCATTCAGTTTAATTCAAAATCAATAATATTAAAAAATGTTATTAGATTACTTAAATAGTAGTAAATAAAATACAATGATTATTATTACATTCGCGTGAATTCTACTTCACACATGTGCAATAATAACCTAAATTATACGTGGTTTGTCTACTTAATTCTCGGATTGACGCTATAAACACTAAAGCACTCAAAGTAAAACAGTTAATAATATCTCATACGTTTGCAAATATATTCCGGTGAAATGGAGATCAAGGAGTTGTTAATTTCTGCGCATGACAGTAACGCGCAAATCGCGTTTATGTTTTATTTTGTCTTTTAATTTAGAAATTAATAAATTTAGTTTTAATATGCATCGTTTAGAAATTTTAATATTTTCGATTCTTAATGCATTCATAATTTTGTTAGTAAGACTATTTACATTTAAAATAAAACTAAAGTTAATTTCTCTACTATTTGGAATTTCGTCTTTAATATAATTATTCGCAATAAAAGTAATATTATTAGTTAATGTTTAAAAATGTGAAATTTGCATTAATCTTTCAGATAATCTTTATAAATATTTGTTAGTATAGTCTGTATATTTCGCTTTTTAAAATAGGATCAAATTAAGCCTAATGAAAGTGGAACAACTAAAATATTATTTTTAGAATTAAGCAATTTTGGTTTGAATTGCAATTTCTTTTCTTTTACAAATCATTGCATATCAGATGGGTTCTAAATTAAGTGTAATTTTATCACGATTGGTAACGGATATTTTATTTAAAAAGTATCTACCAAATTACCTTTTAAAGTGGAATTTATTCAAAAATTTGTAGATAATTTGATATTAGCAATACCTAGTAAATAATACATAAAATTTTAGAGGTTTTTAATATGTCATCATTTAAAAATTATAGTAGAATAAGAAGGTAAAAAAACTCCTTGTCGTTTCTTGATAGAATGTAACCCGTAATGAAGAAGCTAGAATAAAACCAGATTCGTATCAGAAATCTACCTAATCTAATAAATACACTAATTACTTTTCTAATCATTCTATGTGCAACAAAATTAATTTTATAAAAGTAATAAAAAATAGAGTGTAGACATAATTCATTACGATTGTACTAACAAAAATTTAAAAAGGATTATCTAAATTGTTGATATAAAATTCATATTGTCAAACATTAACTAATAATATTATTTTAATGCGAATAATCATAATAAGGATGAAAGCCGAAATGATTAAGTTAACTTTAATTCTATTTAAAATATAAATAGTCTTAATTAACAAAATTATAAGTGAATTAAGAGAGAAAACTAAAAGTTTCTAAACGATACATATTAAAAGTAGATTCATTGTTTACTGAAGCAAAAGGCAAAATACCATTTATTATAATTCCACGTTGTATATCAACTAAAATGTAATGGCGGTACTGAAAATGATATCGGATCGATTTCTCAATTAGTAAAGTCGAGAATGACGGAATACAAAAGCAACGCTTAGAAAAACCTTCAAGATACTTTTTGGCAAAAGATATAAATAATGGATTATAAAATTAATCATTCAGAAGTAATTTCTACTTGAAATAGAAATCAGAGCAGACAGAAATTGTTAACGTAAAAATGTCAAATGCGTGAATTAAATACTATTTTATTTTTTAAGGAATCACGCGGAGTAACCCCGGATAAACCTTAATATATACGACCACGGCAGAATTCTCAAAAATAACACACAAGATGTTAAAAAACTTGTAAAGCAGTTGAAGGATGTTTAGTACAACCAAAAATAAGTCGAAAAGTTTTAATAAATATGGGTTCTCAAATAAACCTTTTCCGAGATGGAATATTTTACGTATACCTAATGTTTTTTAATAATTCTCTTTATTATTGGATTTTATTCGTAAAGACATAAGAAATAATATTTGTTACAATAATTCAAGGTAGATGTTATAATGTCTTTTCCTCTTTCTTATTACGTCATTCAAATTTGCAAAAGCGAACGTTTCAATCTTTCAAAGACAGTCATGCTCAACTAGTTTGACATAACTCATGAATTCATTACCATAACTGCTCATGATTGTCTTGGTAGTTGATAAACTAGTATCTTTAAATATCTCCAAAGAAACGAGTTCAGCGGTGGTAGGTACTAAAAATTCTATTCGAGGTGAAAGATTCATCATCTCAAAATGTTGTAGAGTTGCCCAATTTCAGTTTGTCTTCAATCTCGCCCTATATTCAAGCACAAAAGCAGAATTTTATCATAATCCCGTTTCTTAAGCATATGAATGAACTGAGGTTGGAATGAATAAAATTAATGTTTTTTTAAAATCCTTATTCCCGATATTTTACTTATATTAACTTGCCGAAACGTATTAGATGTAGTTGTTCTAGGAGTTTCAACAAACGTTAATGACATCTTTTGTTCTATTTAATTATTATCAGGTGTTACTTTTTAACTATCTTCTATAGATCTATGGTTTCAACATAGTTTATAAGTTCTTCCGATTGTATGATATCAAGGATTTTATGGGCATCTTTCATTGAATATTGAAGCTGTTTCTCTATTTGTTCTTATTTCTACGTAGGTAATAGTAATGTATATCCTATCTTACTTCATTAGTATTGCATTTTTATAGTTTTGAGAAAATAATAGCTAAAAATTTTGAAATGTCTGCCAGACGAGCAAAGCTATTCTATCACGAATAAAAGATCATTGATTTGTATTTGAGTATAATATGTTAGTGTAATGCTTAAGCCGTTATTTAAGTATCTTAAGATAGTGTTAATAAAATAATCTAGTATAGGAGAGTATACAACTCTCTCTTGCCTAATTTAAATTTAATTTTAAATTATCCTCATCAGTTAAAATACTAATTTTTGACATACCTAAAGCAAAGTTTTATAAATTAAATTAAATTTTAAGTTAATTTAAAGACATACTAATTCCAAGATTTATCTAGAGTGATATGTAAATAGTGTTTATAAATAATTAGTAATTAAAATGTTAATTTAGATTAATTTTGGAGTGTTAATTTCAAGTATCATTCGTCCTAATTAGTAATCAAATCGAACCCTTCTTGACGTTGAAGATTTTCTTTGATTACTCGATTTACGGGATATTCGTAGAGAAATTACTTAATTCAAACAGAAAGATATTAAATGACTAAAAACTATAGCAACTTTATAAAAAAATGCTAGAGCTCATTTTGAGCACACCGTTAAAAACAGAAAAATCACGAAAAACCTAAAATAATAAAAACTAAGTGATACTTCCGGCTATGCGTATTTAACTAAATTTTTGGTTACGTTAGGATGCTTATGAAGAACAAAATTTTTAGAGAAAATGAAAATAACGGAGTTTTCGTTTGATTCAAACCTTAAAGCATCCTTGTGTATTGTGAATCAGCGTTAAGCGGGCGTCCTTGCGTGTGTGGGGCGTGCTTTCATGCGTTAGTGCATGCGCACGTGAGTGAGTGTGGGTGAGTCCGTTTTCCTGTGCGTTCGTGCGTGCATCTGTTCGTGCGCGTGTTATTTTTTCTGGATTTTCAATATTTAATAATGGGATGACAGTAAATTTAAAACAGTGAATTTCATGTATTTTTAGCACTCTTTGGATGCAAGCACGTGTAATCCCAAAATCTTTTTCAGGAATACGAATAGAAGCCGCTCCATAGGCGTTGAAGTAAATAAGAGTATCTACTTTGGTCTTTTCATTGGATACTACAGATTTTAACACTATACAGCTTCTCTACCCGATCATAGATTTTAAAATTCTCTTAAGCTTTTTTAATTTTTTTCTAGATTGTGGGCAGTAAATGAAGATATTTTTCATCAAATATCCTACAAGTTCATAATGTTATTCTGTCACATTTCCTATGAATTTAGAATAAATTTAACACATCGGAGTTGGTATATTCCATTTCAAATAATACAACGGCAAACTAGGAACAAGATTGTGCCCCCAAAAGTGTACACGTCTGGGAATATATGAACTTTTCTGATGAAGCTTTATGCATGCTAGCTCTGATAATAAGGTGTGAATTTGGACAGCTTAGATGAGTTAGTTTTAAAAAAATGGTTGATCCCCAACATGTTTTTTACACAGAAGGCTTCTTGGCAACTTGGTGTGTAAAGCCAACAATGTGAAATATAATGAAACAGATAATGTTATAAAATTTATAAATAAAATAATATATGTTATATGTTTTATTAGGACAAAAAATGTAAGTCTTTCATGCGAGTAAGGCAGATTCCGACTGACGTTAAACGGAGTCCGTCAAACCTTACGAGTTTCAAAAGCTCATATATTATACGAATGAAACATATTGTTTCTTCCAAATACTTTTAACGAAGTAGTTATTCTGTAAGAAGGTCAAGAATGCCTTCATTGATAATATTTATAGTATACATTTCAGTTCTTTTCCATACATTAAAATGACATGTATTCTGAAACCCTTAATCAAATTACTTACTTTATTTAAATTGTATTATTTTTCAGAAAAATAACGCATTCGAAAATTTTAATGCAATTACATTTTTTTAGTACAATAATTATAGTGACATAATAATTCCAAACGACTGAAGAAAAAATGAATCTAATAATTAAGATTCTTAGCCTACCGTGGTTACTAATTTAGTTAAGCTTAAATGAATTTGTATTTATATTAGTGACTAATTTAGGGAAGCTATTCTATTAACTGCGGTCCTTTAAGTGAATATCCAAGATCGTCCTGTAAGGTAGGATTGCCCGAGATGGTATATTTTGTTCACACAAGATGCGGAAATTCCCTTAACCCTCTTGGATTATGCCTGCTAGAATTTTGCCGAATCTAGAGGAACCCACAGCGCACAGTGCTACGACACTATACAAGCGACTGCTCGAAATTCCGTCCTGTACGGAAATGGCTTAAAATGTTTATTTTTTTACTTTGGACAAGTTAAGTTTTTGTTACTGTTGAAAGTAATTAAATATAAATACTTAATTAAACTTTTATTTTATGTATTTTATGTATGGACAAGTTAAGTTTTTGTTACTGTTGAAAGTAATTAAATATAAATACCTAATTAAACTTTTATTTTATGTAAGTACAAAAAGGTTCAGAAAACAAATTATATAATAATAAACTATATAAAAAACAAATAATAAAATATTATACATTATTACGTACTGCAAGTAATACATTACGTTATCAGAATTAGTTAATTACTATAAAGAAATCTATACTAAATTATATGTTTATTAATGTTATCCCTATCAGTTGTCAACTATTAATTATAAAAACAATTCAGAACGGTATATAACAAACACACAAAACTTTCGGGTAATTAGTTAATTATTTCACGACAATCTACAGATAAAGTGTATCCGTTTATAAATGTCCTCTAAAGGATTAAGTATTGAAATTGTAATCTTGACGTAGGCAAATATGTACAATACGGTAAAATTATTTTTAAG
>JAHWXV010243864.1:0-11369 GCA_024586415.1 Phrixothrix hirtus | reverse complement strand
GTGGTTTTCATGTCTTAAAAGTGCTTTACAGCAGATAAAAAAAATACGTGTCTTTTATTTTTTGATTTTCTACAACATATCAAAAAATCAATGACATCGGCGAGTTCGGGTTGGGGCCCTTTCCTTGTAAGTGTAAGGTTACATCTTGGCTCACGTCGTTCAACGCATTTCGACAGTTCCTATAGCAATTTTCGCTTGGATAATTGTAAGTAAAATTAATTTGAATGTTTTGTACAACCCAATGAGTGTTATCAGGCATAGTAGTCTACTCAATCTATTCAGATCTTAATTGTCACACTACTTTTATGTCGCAAATTAATAATTTCGTACCAAAATTGAATATTTGCTTGAAATTGCATAAGCTGCTGTATTTATGTTTATTATTTAAATATAAGTAGTGTTAGGTAACGAAATTAAAGTGATATTACAATGGTCAGATGTTGTCATCTACTAGCGTGAACTGAAAATTATCTTTAGCTAGATGGATATTTGTTTTATAATGATATAACTTTTATTTACATATTAGAAGTAATATCAGAACTTATCAAACTTAAACAGTGCAAACATAGTGAGCGATAGTAATTTAACGAAAGTAAATTATTAATTTGTGTAAGCAACATCCAATGCCACATTGACTCTATAGAATAATTTTCCAAAGCTATTTTGTTCTAAGATATGTACAGTTTCTTAATGGGTCTTTTAATTATTTTAATTTCTTAATGTAACAATACATTTTTGAATATCAGGATAATATTTTCCACCCCTTGTATTTAGGTATTGAACGAACTCCATCCTTTCCATTTAGCTAAGCATCGACCATCTTGTTTAAGAATTACAATATTTCTCTTCTACCAATCTTTAACGCCAAAACTTAACAGCAAATTTATAAGTAATAAAGTGTTTTTAGCCAAAGTTTGAAACAGTTGAAATTGAAGAAAGAAATGAAGGTCATACGTGAAATGTGGCTACATACGTTAAACAGGCAAATCATTGTAACCTTGGGACATAATTTCTTTTAAAATTCAAATTTTTAATTGTAATATTTTTGTTGTCTTGGTACTCATGAATTATTTCCTAATATATTGCATTGTGCAAAAGGAGAAGGTTTAATTTAAATTGAAAACTCAAGTAGAAGTAAACTAGCTTTTTAGTTTTAGAACCCCGGGTTTTCCTAACCCAGTTAATAGAGAAAGTAATTTGTAAGTACTCCTATCTATTCTTATGTGGCCATATCTCAGTTGGTTAACACATGCCTGTCGCGTAGGACGCAACTTCAATTGTCGTTCACAAGGCAAAATTCAATCAATTTTCTCAGAACTTTTGACTACTACCTGTTCTAATGGCAACATATCAGCTCAAGAAGTTTCTACTTTGGCCATGGGTTAAAAACTAACCTAAAAATCTTAAATATAATTATACGATGAGTGTTCTGTCTCATGCGATAATAAAGTAGGATCGTAAAATTTTCAATTATGCATATTTGAATTTGAATTTCGGCTTGAAATTGTACTGTATTTCTACAGCTGGCGGAACTTTAGTAAACCGCTAAAGGACAACGAATCGCGTTTCAAACAATGAACGGTAATTGAATTCTTACAGTGATAAACATTCAAAAACGTTTGCGTGCCGTGTACAGACGTTGTTCAGTTCATGCAATTGATCATTGGAATGGAAAAGATAACTTGCACTATGTCAGCGCTCAGGGCGTGCTGGATTCTGATTTAAGCTTTGGTTTTTTAAAACTATCGTTGATGTATGTGTTAGTACAGAGTGGTGCATTTTGGATTAACTAGGTTAAAACTAATTAAACGTACTCGTAAAGTACAAACTAGTTTTATTTTATTGTTTCACTATTTGAAATAACTACTTGGATTTATATTTATGTAATTTTTACACCCATTTGTGATAAATAATATCTGGTAAATGTCCATCATTGTTAACAACACAGTGAACAAGACGATATCAGAAGTTTCGCATGACACATACAGTGATTTTAGGAGAAATATTCAAATTCCTCCTAGATTCGTGCCTTCAATTCATCAATTTTGCTCACTCATTTTGCAAACACTTTTCTTTGAAGCACCCGCAGAAAAAATAATCCGGAGCAACTAAATCTGGCGTCACATGTGAGCAGTGGCGCTATCTTGTTGGTACCACAGACCTTTCAGTTGACATTGACTTGCACCATTTGCGAATAATGTTCTCCAGACCACATGGTTGACCGATCGTTCGGTGTTTCAAGAAATACTGGACGATTATTCCCATTACTGTTACACCACGCCAAATAACGACTTCCTCATTATATACTAACCTTTCATAGCAATCTTAGTGGAATAGCACTTTAACAATTCTTTAGATATAAGTTAGTTTTTAAAGCTATCGACCTCCACTGGCTTCTCTTATGATAATTAGGTTAGCAATTAAGGCTCAATGTATATTGATAGGTATTGAGCTATTTTGAATAAAGAAATTTGAATTTGAATTTAAGCTTTCATCGCCTTCTTTATAGGGTTTCTTGGGGGCCAATACCTAAATTTTTATTTATTTGCATACACTGCCTAGTAAAAATTCGCCTCATCCGTCATCAACAGGGAACTAGTGAATTTAGGACCTTAATTCACTGTTCAATAAAGTGTTACAAGTCGATACATTTACGGCCTTATCACAATCACTGAGCTGTTGAACAACTTGGAATTTGTGGGGGTGGAAATGAAGATCTTCCTTCGAGATCCGGTGAAGACTCCGTTGCGTTAATTGCAACACCCAGGCATGGCGGCGAGCTGAACACCGAGGGTTGTGAATCACAGTATTTTGTACTCGCTCAATGTCCTCAGGAATTCGCAGCGCCCGTTTTTGAGAATGTGGTTTGCTTTGCACACTTCCAGTGGCACGCTATTGTGTCCTTCATGCACTCACTAATTGTTGTCCGTATAGCAACCGACCCATTGTACTAATCCACATACTGCCATCTAAACACGCGTTTCAATTCAATTAGCATTTCTATTCAAAAGATACGTTTCTGTACGCGCCAGCGCTCCATGACTACTAAAATTGAAGGTCATAATGTCCACTATATACCACTACACTTCCCAACTTCGCTACTTGTGCAATGCGAAGTTTAAATCAATCTTAAACAACTTTTCCTGATACCTTTATTCGACACGATCGTCGTATCGTAAGTCAACAACTAACTCTGCAACGTTCATCTAGCAATAAAAGCATAAATGCAATGATTAAGGGACAAAGATTTTAGATGGTTTCTTTAAGATAGCTTTCTCAGAGTTTCACAATTGACTATCGGTTTCAAAGAAAAATAGTTTGGTGTGAACCAGTGAAGCATTTTGATTCTGAAAAGGAAGCCGTCTTATCTGGGATCGATATAGGTGACGAAACCTGGAGATACCATTTTTAACGGCTAATAAAATGTTAACCAATGGGATGGCATTATTCGCATATACCTTGGGGGAAAATGCAAGGCAATTATTTCAGTTGAGAAGGTATTTTAGGTCACTGATGGGTTGAATTCTGCAAATGTGATGCTGAGCGGTGAAGAAGCAACTAAAATGCGTGTATCAAGACCCTGAAGAAAGAGTCTAACGTGAATCTAAAAATCAAGGAAGCAATCACCAGATTGGGTTGAACTGTACTCCCCAACCCTTCATTGTGTCTGCCTGACTCCCTCCAAATTTCGCTTTCTTTGACCTCCTATAGATCCACTTCGCGGACAAAGTTTGAAGAAAACGAACGTGTAATTTAAACGAGATGGTTGCAGTGACGTGAATCGACAAAATAATATTTGTAGTACAAATATTCATTTAGACTGTGAACGAATTTAAAACATTTTAAATAAGTAAGTACACTAAAAACAATTGTGGGCATTAGCTTCTAAGCATTTCTCGTACAATCTAAAAATGTACGGTCATAGCAGAACATGTAAAAAACTGACCTAAACCTGAAACAATTATATAAAGGTAGTTCTAAAATTAATTACTATTTATCAATATTTTATTACACTTTTAAATTTAATTTTTTACCGATTCTCGTTAGAATTTTGGATGTAGAACATATTAGAAGGAACTACTAGGACATTTTAACTAAAATTAAATGGAGTCCTTGTAGCTATTTTTTGATTATATTTATTATTATCTGCAATAGCGTGGGCATTCAATGTGTTTAATTACTTCCTTAATATATATAAATTACAACGCAGTAAACTAATGCGTGCTATCGAAAGAAAAATTTTCTAAAATGTATTTTGGCAACAGCTTGGCCTTATTGTTTTGCATTGCAAATTGCTAAAAATGACAGTATGTTACGCAACTGAAGAAAAAATAGCGTAGTAAATATGTAATATCGGTGTATTTATATTTTTATCGAAGTCAGCAATTTGGCAGAAACTTTTTTGTGATGTCATAAAGTTGTTCTGAAAATTCGTACATTTTCTAAACGTCATCGAATACTGCGTTAATTTTAAACTTTTTAAATAAATCACAGCCTTCATAATAGTATTTAATTTAGTAAACAATCCTTCGATTCCTAATATATGTTTTTATTATTAAAAACATTAAACTAAAACATGTTTCATTTTGAAAAACAAAATTTTTTCAATTAAAAAGATTTCTATGGATTTTAACAAGAAATCTTGTTAACGTGGCAAATTTAACACGAAACGCTAGTGAATGTTGTTTATGCACAATGAGTGCAATAATTTTATTTCTAAAATACTTTCGCATGGAGAGCCTGAAATTCCTATTAAATTAATTGTTTAGATTTTTTACTTTTAGCGTTTCTTGTTGTTATAGTTTTATAAACTTCCTAAAATTTCTACTTTAACTTCATTTATTTTTTATAAAATGTAAAATTTTATGCTATATATAAAAAAACTATTTTGTGTATAAATGTACAAAAGAAGAGTGGTTGTATGCTTGAAGTACGTAAACGGTGTAAATGTTAAAATTTAAAATCATTTTAGCGAATTATAATTTCATTTCCCGTTGAAACTTAAATAGGAAATTCAGAAAACGAAGAGAAGTGTATTCACTTCAATAAATACAAACAAAATGAAATTCGAGGGAACTCGTAAATATGTTTAAATTTTAATTTGCGTATAAGCCCTTTTTTAAAATGCTTTATATGCTAATTTAATAATAACTGTCTAATTCGCTGAAAATAAAATTTAGCTATTGTTTATAAGTATTTAGAAATAATATCAAAACCACAATTGTTATAATCATGAGAAAAACAAAACTGAATTGTTGTTAAATTAATTGTACTGGTATTATTGTTTGAAATTTTTCATTCCAGCGCTTCTTCGTCAATTATTGAATTAATTAGAAGCTTTTGGCAACGTCTTAGACTTTTGGTTTTTTGTAAAAGCCTTTTGTCTGCTAATTATTAATTGTATTCAAAGCTGCAAATGATGAATACAAACTGAAGATTTGAATTTTATATGCGAATGAAAATTTTATTCATAAAAGATGGCTTAAATAAACACATGTTAATAATTTATAAACATAAAAAAGATATGAGCCATTTTTTGCACATTAGCGTGGAAGTTTATAGTATTCATTACATTTCTATTTGCCTTTAAGGTAGGCAACTCTATTTGCTTAGTGTCGCTTGAGGTATATTTTGCTATCTGCTTTAATTAGATTTACTCACATTTTTCACTTTCAACTAGTTGCTTCAAATGAAATGTCTGGTTTCTTGTTAATGTAATTAAAAGGAAATGGTGAAAATTATATACTAATGCTTCCATTATAATCTAGCAAAGATCATAATACTGTATATTTGTCTAAAAATAAATTTGTCTGAAATGACAGTTTTCAGTTAACTAAATGCGATATTTATCTACAAAAAACTATAATAATTAAAAAGAAAAACGAGGTTTCTAACGAAACCAATACCCTAAAATAACTTGCAAATTAATTTTATTGGTACCGTGTTAGCGATAGTGATAAAGAATGCATGCAAGCCATAAATAACGCATTTTATTTATAAAAATTTCAGTGAGGTTATACGATCTTGTAGCATTTTTAAATTTTTCTTCCAATTACAAAAAAATTTTAACAATCTGATAAATATTAAAGTCCCCGAGTTTCTGCGTATTATAGTTTACAGGAAGCGCGACAACTTTTCAATATTTGGAAGAAAAATTTGAAATGTAACAAGTCGGTTTGACGTCACTCTGTACTTCTTATGTGAGACGGTCTTTACCAACAAAATTTTATACATTGCACATATTCAGCGGTTTAGTGAATTTATCACATTCATAAACTGATTGATCACTTGTCAGTTCTAGGTTTAATCTTGAACTATTTATAAAAGACAGAATTTACTTGAAAAAAATCAGCTAAACAATTTTATTGAAATTAAACAAAACAGAATTTAGATTATTCAAGAGAAATTGGTAATTACGCTTATTGATTAATTAAATTGATCTGGTAATAGAGTTTGACAGGAACGATCGCAGTAAAATTCGAATGGCCATTGTCTTATTAATATGAATGTTTTGAATTTAACAATCCTTTTAGATAAAACAGCAACCATTACAAAAGAGACCATAGATGAGAAAACATTTTTGCCACACATTACTCGAAAGCAACCTCTAGGAGTACGTTACGCCAGAGATGGCAGACTGGGGTAGGTTTGATGAAATGAGACTCCTACGGTGGCAATTTTTGTTTTGCGGTATTTTTGGCGTCAAATTTATTTTATGCGGAAATGATTACTTTCTGATTAGTGTAATTCGGTTAAATCGGATTTTCGCTAATCCTGCCATCGAGATGTGCTGTAAATCGCACAATTAACTAGTTATTATTGAATGCAGCTTCGCTAGTTCAATAAACTACCTAACCTTGTAAATTTGAAAATGTTCGGCTTTTAGAAACAAATAATGTTATCTCCACTCTTACTCTATAAATACTCATAAATGTGCTACGGCATGCGGTTTTAAATCATCCGTGATGCCATTAAAATAAAAATATTAATCCACATCAACATGTCTAAGAATAAATAAAATTGTACATATAAAAATTCTTCGACACAAATAAAGTAAATTAACTTGTAGTAATAGCACTTCAGGTTAAATTGTTAAAATGATAGAAATCAGTAGATTTGCTGAACCACTGAGGGAACCCAATATCATGCATGACCATCTCAACAGGAAGCATATTTAAAACTTGCATGGAAACGCGTTAAACGACACGATTTATGTAAATTAGCATGAGAACCGCCTAGTACATCTAACCTACAAGAAAATTTAAACTCGTTGGTTTACATTTAAAATCCAATCCACCGTGTTGGCTAATTAAACTGCGAAAAGGTTATATATAACCTGCAATCACCAAAAATATTAATTTTTTTCTTAATTAACCAGCTTTGATCGAATATCGCAAAGCTACAATGTAATCAGTGAGTAACAAAGTTAATACGGCCAAAAGATCTGGCGACAAGCTCAACATTCAACTAATTTAGAGAAGGAACAAATTATATTTAATTTGTTACACCTGTAAACATAGGGAACAATTAGTCCGCTCTAAACACAAGAAATAATTTACAGAGAATTAGTCTGTGAAACAAACAGCGTGGGAATTGAATAAATCTGCTACTTCGATATAAATTTTGCAAATTAATAAAATAACTCAAATTTGGGAGTGACGCGAAACGTGAAATTTCAAAAGACTTTCAATTACTATTTAAGGAAATTGAATGATTTAAATCTAAATAAAGGTGTATAGCTCGAGTTTTCATACTTAATTCCTTTTTTTTTAATTTAGTTAATGTGCAATGTGCACCTTTATTTAGAAATATATGTAATGCTTTAGTATTAGAATAAGCTTTTACAGCAATGTTTTATTTACTGTAAATATATAAACCCGTTTTTGTAAGGTAAAACAGCGTAGCCATAAATTAACTGCTTATTTTAAATAATCCAAATACTTCTTTTGCTGCTTTTTATTATTTTAATTATTTTATTTAGTTATGTAAATAACATACATTTTAATTTGAATTTAATAAATTGATTTAAACGTACATTTTGTATTTGTTCGAGAATAATAAAAAAGCTTGATTTTAAATAATACGTAACCTAAGTAACAGGGCCTATAACAGTACTCGTTGTATGTATCATTTAAGTTGTACACTAGAGGTGCCCTTAATGAGGTTATTTGGCCGTTAACTCTAAATATATCAACAAATAGATAATTAGATACCGCTTGAACAACTAAGTAATTGAAGTAAGTTAATTATAATGTTGCGACCAACAAACATCATTACGATACACGCCCTATTTTACTTTTAAGACCTTCTACTTTCGATCTGTAAAAATCACGTTAAAGTCGTTGCATTAGTTTTTGTACTAGGGTATGAGACAAATATAAAATATACTGTTTAGAGATAAATTGTTTGATTTAGGCCCAGTACTTTCAACTCCGGTTAAATGTAATCCTCGATTAATATCCATAATAACCATTGTCATCACAATAGTAACTAAGGTAAATAACTGCTGATTAAATTTAACGGGAAATGAAAGTACCGGCCCTTAAAGTATCAATTTCCTATTTTTTGAGTTTTGGAGCATTCACGTTGTTTATTCCAGTTACAACATTTGGTCGCGCATCAAATAACAGAAAAGAATAAATATTACAAGGAAAGAAACGCAAATAAGTAAATTTTACTGAAATCGGAGCAATTAGTAATATATGAATAAGATTCTTGATTGCTCATTGCTCTCTACACTAATAAATCCTTGAGAAATGATGTGTTAGGTTCTTTTATAGTGCGTGAGATATAATTGTTATTATTTTAGACTGTATATCTTGCAATGCCCTTTCATATACCGGGTATTCCGACGAAAACTTGACCTCCCAAAGGAACCCACAAAAATCCAAAATCAGGTCATTTTTGTTATAAAAGGCGACGAACTGTAAAAATCATTCAACCTTGCGCTGCATGGGAGTAGCCACCCTAAAAAATTTAAACGTAATGGGGTGGCACCTTGTTTGAAAAAGCTTTTCATTTCGTATACAACTGTGAATTTTTGTTTTAAATCGATCGATTTATTTCCGAGAAATTGCTACTAAAAGTTAAAAATTAAAAAAATCAAGAAAACTAATAAAAATAAAAGAACATCACATTACTGTCAAAATAACTCGTTGTTTCTGTGCTGGTGTAAACGTTTGTTATTAAAACTGGTCAAAATGGTGTATTTTAAAGAAGAAAGAATTGAATTAGTTGCAATTTATTAGGGAATGTGCCAGAGCTACGGCAAGGCTTTCAACCAAAATCACCAAGATAAAAATGTAAACCATCAATACCTAAAGCAATTGATGGACAAATGTAAAACTACGGGTTCTGTAAATAATCTCAAACATGAAACAGTAGGACGTCCAGTTCGAAATGAAACTACTGAAGTGTGAGTTTAGGGTTATTTGCAAATGAATTCCATTCAGTCTCTCCAAGAATAATCGCAAGCATCAGGTGTCTCTCGTTCTACTGTTTATAGAATTTTAAAGGCACATATATTTTGTCCTTTTAAAACGACTAGTATAAGAGCTGAACGAATGATTTGGATCTACGGCTGTAATTTTACGAACTTTTTAGCGAGAAAGTGCTTATTAGCAAAATTTACCTTATAATATCTGTTTTTTGGACAAGTGTACTTTCATGTTGGGCGGTGAAGTGAGTAAGCATAATTTTCATTGTTGAAGTAACACCAATCCACACTAGGTTAGAGAATATCATACACACACCCTTAAGAACCAAATATATGGGCCGGAATTTTGGAGGCCATATTATTAGACCATTTTCAATTGTCGGTAATCTAAATGGAGCATCCTTATTTGAATTGTTAGATAATAACATTGGTTCATGAGAACCGAAATATTGGAAAACGACCATGACCTTTTATAAAACGAGATAACTTTTCTACAAGACGGTGCACTCCCGCACTGTACTGTTCAAGTTCGACAATGTTTGATCGAACGTTTCTCGGATGATGGGTTGATCGGCGGGGTGGATCGCTAGATCCCCTGACTTAACCTCTCTAGATTTTTTTTGGAAGCATCTTAAATCAGTAGTTTATGGCTCTCAACCTGAACATTTAGAAGAACTCCGATAAAGAATTGTTGCCGAACGCCCGCAATTAACACCTAAAATGTTTAGAAACGTAAGTCATGGGGTTGAATCTAGAGTTTATGTTGTATGGGCGAGTATAAAATTGCCGAAAACTCCCGATATTCTTCAATTCTCGGATGATACGACATTATCTTCGACTAGCAAATACCTACTAACAGCAATAGGCAATCTAATCAAAACAAAAGAAAAATTTGCCAAATACTATGATACCTCGAAAATTTTCATCAACCAGCACAAAACAGAAACACTAAAGTTCACAAAGAAAATTGGAAAAGTCTAGCAATTCAAAAAAATAAACTTTCGAACTAGTTACACCTACCTTGGAATTACGCTCGACATAAATCTAAACCTATCCAAATACGCTAAAAGAGCAGGATTAACAATGCATGCACCGACTATTCGGAATACTAGGCTCGCGAAGCCTACTAACAATAGAAATGAAACGGAAGGTCATCAATGCAATGCTAATCTTAGCCCTAACTTACGGGAAGGAACTATGGATAAACGGCTCTCCACTAGCACAAAACAATATCACAAGGACGCAAAGCAAATTGTTTAGAGTCATCGCGAATGGCCCAAATGCTTAATAAATACAGACAAGACGAGATATAAAGGGTTGAAAATCACACCCACAACACAATTAAGAATAAAGCGTGGCAGATGGGCGCAATAGCTCAACCAACACCAACAACATCGCTAATTTTCTCCCTCATTGGACGAGAACGCTAAGAAGCTGCCTAATTTCACCTAATTTCAACAAAGGAAAAAGGAGGTAGAAAAATGATTCTTGATTCGTTGCTGTGGTGGTTAGTGTGCATTACACATTAATTAATTAATTTAATTAACGTGTAATTAACATAACAAAATATTATATTTTGTTAAATAGTACTTAAAGGTTAAAATATTTTCTTAAATATTTACATTTTAAATAAAAGCAAGTGTTAAAGTTTCCATTAGTGCATCGCGCCAGTTTGAAAGATTATTCTAAAGAAATTCAGACAGGTACAAATAAAATTTAATAGCCCCAATAAATATTTGAAAATATTGCTAGAAGCCGTGAGAAGTTTAACGTATTCTGCAATACACAGAAACAGACAAACGTTTAAAACTCTTAAACAGAATTGGTTAAAAGGACTTTGCACAAATTTCGTAGTCATGGAAATGAAAAATTATAAAAGATCCTGCACCACCAGAAATCGAGGTCTTTGGGTTCCAGCTTCAATTCAAGTGTT